>ML268651.1:9482-122430 GCA_005239495.1 Nicotiana undulata
ATTACTACAACTTAAAGATACTTCCTTTTTAATTTCAAAACTTTTTCTTCTGCCCCCCCCCCCCCCCCCCCCCAAAAAAAAAAACTCTCTCTAGACTGTCTCTCCCTCGTAGGTATCGAAGACAATCGACGTTGATTCCCATGGCCACCCGATCACCAACTCCGATGGGGCGCCGCCTTGTCTTATCCCACCAAAACCCCCTGACATTTCTCATGAGATCCAACAGAGAGAGCTCATCCCACCTTCAAAGACAAACTTCTGTCCATTATATCAATGGCAGAAATAGATAACTTAAACCAGAACTCACCCCAGTTCCATTCAACTCAACACTCAATCCAACTTACAATCCTGCTCAACCGAATTTAATGCTACTTGACACACCCTCAACCAATGAACTCACCTCCACAACTAAAAAAATAAAAGAAATAAATTTAACAACGGAGGACAGGAATAGAATGTATACTCCTTGGAGATACTCCGTTATTATCAAACTAGTGGAAAAAAGAATTCAACACCAATACCTCAAAGGAAAAATCATCAAATTATGGAAACCGAGTGAAACCTTTCCCCTAATATATTTGGCCATGATTATTTCATAGTCAAATTTTCAAAAGAAGAAAATATGAGAATAGCACTCCAAAATGGCCCATGGTTCATCAATGGACATTTCCTCTCAACAAGGCAATGGGAGCCAAATTTTGTTGCAAAAAGGGCTAAACAAATTCACACAGCATTGTGGGTACGCCTACCTCAACTCTCAACTGAATTCAAGATGGTTTAATTTTAAGGAAAATTGGGAACTCCATATGGAGACTACTCAAGATCGATGCATGCACCAGCTCCACCCTTAGAGGCAGATACACACGTCTTTGCGTAAAACTACCTCTAGATCAACCAGTGCAGCAATATATACTAATTGGCACTCATCTTCAAAGTCTAGTCTATGAAGGTATTAACTTCCCGTGCAAAAAATGTGGATACTTGGGACATACAATCACTTCATGCTCCTTCATCTCACAAAGTCCAGAGGAAACTCAACAAACAGTGATCCGAGATCATACAAAAGAGCCTAATACTACTGCTGCACAACCCCCAACGGAAGAGCAATGGCAGGTTGTGTCATTCCAAAGGCGAAGAAATCAACGCCCAAGAGAGCCTACTGACAATAAGCAAAAAATTAATCGGCAAAACAATACGGTACCAGGTAACTCTGTATAGATGTTAAAATCTATGAAGCTGCAGCAGGTAAGTTCCTTAACTCCCAAAAACTTATTTATAAATCTTTAAATGCGCCTAACAACCTCACCATAAATGAGCCTATTAATTTTAAAAAAGGTATTCTTCCCACAACAAATGATGATAAATTAATGTCTATGCATAATAAATTTGATACTCTTATTAATGCTGATTCTTGTGACATTCCCAAAGTTGCATACCACACCTCTTTCAATACCCAAAGCTCTCAAGCGAACAGTTCTAGGCAAACTCCTTCTACCACTAGCCAAGCCAATAATACGCTGACAAGTGGAAAATCTAAACCATGCATAATAAACCCTAAACCACTTGACACCTCTACACCCTACTCTCACACGCAACCTGCCTCCCCCTCACACACTATCCTAAACACCAATCGACACTTGGCAGACCAGTCAAGCCAAATGGCATTTACAACAAACCAACCAATCACAATTACTCCACTACACCAACCTTCCGTATCCCCTATGCATGCAAAATCTTTAGAGAAAGATTTGCAATCATTTACACAAGATTAACACCCTTCCATCTCCCCTATAACTAATACTTCACCACACTACTCTCAATCTCAACTCTCTCCTACTCTTCCAACTTCTCCAGTACCTCCGAACCGTCTCCTATCTCCTCTAGTAACCAAAACTCCATATTGCAATGGAGCACTTCCCACCCTTCCCACCTCAAATACCCTTCCATCCCCAACGTTCCTCTCACCACCTCCAAATCCCAACCAAGATCCCCTAAGCTGGATCGAGCAGGGACTACTAGGACATGCTGCCTTCTTCCCAATGACGATCAATGGCAAGGAAGTATGGATTGTTCTCCAGAATCCAAGATTTCTAGCGCAACTAATTTCGGAAGGGATGGATCTTGCTATGGGGAATTACATCAATCACATGTGGGTGGCGAATGTTCTGGATCCATTAGACCCACACATAGATCCTGCAATGCTTCACAACATGCAAGCACAATGGAGTCTATCACAACATTTCAACCCACTGAACAACTTGGAACTAACATACCAACTCCCATTCTTCACTCCAGAGAATCAAGTGACCAACCATCCAGTCTTCTACCCATGGCATCCCATCCCCCAACACCATCCGATTCCCATGGACTTTCACAACCAACAACACCCTCCATTCGAGCAAGAATAGGAAGATCCGGAAATGGAAGAGGAAATGATAGAGGAAGTAATAGCTCCACCGGTCAGGGGGTCATTCACCAAAATTTCAAGCCTCATAGAAGCATTGTTTCAAGAGTTGGAGGACATAAAATACATTCTTTGTTGTCCAGTGGCACTTTACAAGTGCTCAATCGACATTCGCCCTCCCATTCTACAAGCTACGGGGAATTTTGCAGCAGTTCTGAGTCCCTCACTGAGGGAAGCCAACTATCTCCTTCAGACGAGTCTAGGGAGAAATCGCCCCAACCCAAATCACCTCTTAATGAATAGAACAATGAGTCTAGTTGTATGGAATATCCGTGGTGCTAACAATGATGAATTTAAAAGGAAATTTAGGGAGCTCCTTCACACTCATAATCCTGGAATGGTATCCCTTTTAGAAACAAAAATGGTGGATCATGCTCCTCTTAGAGATGAGTTTCAATTCACCGACATGATAGAGGTCCCGGTAGTAGGCCATGCAGGAGGCATTGTAGTGCTATGGTATGGAAATCTAATTACTATCAACCTCGTCAACAAGTCTAGTCAGGAAATACACGCCATGCTCCAGGTATCCCCCTTAAAACCTCCCTGCGCAATTAGTATCCTATATGCTAGTACTAGTTTAAATTTACGTAAAATCTTGTGGAATAGCCTTTGTAATATAGCCGACAATTATCATGGCCCTTGCTTAGTGGGAGGCGATTTTAATGAAATTCTTTCCCAAAACGATAAATGGGGTGGAAGACCCATAAATACTGCCCGAACATCCCACCTTAGAGCTTGCATAAATTACTGTAATCTTCTTGATTTAGGCTTTAAAGGAGCAAAATATACTTGGACTAATCGCCGTATAAATTCGAGTAGCCTTATCTTAAAACGATTAGATAGATATCTAGCAAACACCCTTTGGATTAACCACTACCCTAATGATCAAATCACTAATCTACCTAGAACACACTCAGACCATGCCCCAATCCTGCTTCAATTTCAAAAAAGAACTCCTCCTCCCGGAGAAAAAAACTCTTTAGGCTCGAAACCTACTGGTGTTACCATACGGAGTTTGAAAAAATAGTTAAAAACTCTTGGCATAATAAGAACCCCTTAGAAGCCACGAATTATTTACAACACAAAGTAATTCTCTGGGCTAAGAAAACCTTTGGTGACACCAATAAAAAGAAAAAGGAAATCCTGGCTAGATTGCAAGGAATCTAATCCTCCAAAAATTACCCTCACAGTCACTTCCTACACCTCCTCGAAAACGATCTAACAACTGTGTACAATGAAATTCTTAAAATAGAGAAAGACTACTGAAAAATACACTCCCCCATAAATTGGCTCAACGATGGCGATTCAAATGCCAAATTCTTCCATCTAAGTGTAGTCAATCGTAGAAGGAAAAACTCAATCTCTTACTTTAAAGAAAGTGAAGGAAACTGGATTTCCCAAATCATTAATCATACTTTTCAACACTTCTAAAAGGTTTTCCCAACGGATCATACAGAAACTCCTATTAAAAACATCTTGAACTCCCCAACCTCTTTTGACAACTTAGACCTCTCCCAACTAGATTCTCCTCTAACATACTACGAAATCACTCGTGCTATATTTTCCTTCAAACCCTTTAAAGTACCTGGCCCGAATGGAATCCATCCCTTTTTTAAATCAAAAATATTTGCATTTAGTTAGGAATCCGATCCTAAACTTTTGTCACAAAATTTTCAAATACCTCTCAATACCGTTCACTCTCAATTCTACCTTTATCTGTCTCATTCCAAAATTTCACAATGCCAACAACTTAAATAACTTCCGCCCAATTGGCCTCTGTAATACAATCTATAAAGTCATCACTAAAATAATAGTGAATAGAATCAAACCCTACCTCGATAATTAATCGGCCCTTATCAATCGAGTTTCCTAAAGGGTAGAAGAACTAGTGACAATGCCATCATAATTCAATAAATAATAAACCACTTCCAGAAAATAAGGGGTCGTCAGGGAAATGTCCTCCTTAAAATCGATTTAGAAAAAGCCTTCGACCGCCTTGAATGGTCATTTATTTACCGTGCCCTTCTCTTTTTCAAATTTGCACCACGTATCACCAAACTCATTATGAGTTGCGTCAGTACCTCCAAGATAGCCATCCTAGTCAACAGATCCAAAATAGAGTTCTTTCAACCCTCGAGAGACATTTACCAAGGGGATCCAATGTCTCCATACCTGTTTATCCTTTGCATGGAGCTCTTATAAAAAAAATTAAATCACCAAGTCAACATAGGACTATGGGATCCAATAAAACTCAACCCCACTGGTCCCCCCATCTCCCACCTATTCTATGCAAATGACTTAACACTCTCTGCCAATGTAAATCCTAAGTCCATCCACACAATAAAGAATAGCCTCACCTTTTTCTCCCAACTCTCAGGCCAAAAAATCAATAAATCTAAATCAAAAATCATATTCTCAAAAAATTGTGATGCACATACCAAAAATCTCTTTGCCAACATGCTTGACATCCGTCCTAGTGATAATTTTGGCAAATACATAGGATTTCCTATCCTCACTCGCAAACCCAGAGCTTCTGATGTTCGTTACATCATAGACCACATGAATTCAAAACTTGCAGGCTGGAAAACAAAATTTCTATCCGTTGCAGGTAGAACAACCCTTGCTAAGTCAACTCTCAATTCTATTCCTAACCATGTAATGCAATACATTATGCTTTCAGCCTCCACCCTAAAGCGCATTGACAAAATCCAAAGAAATTTCATCTGGGGCTCCTCCACCCAAAAAAGGAAAATCCATTATATAAAATGGTCCACCATCACCCAACCAAAGAAGGATGGAGGACTGGACTGAGAAAAGCAACAGACAAAAATATGGTAGCTCTTGCTAGTCTCTCTTGGAGACTCTTCACCAATCATCTCCCTATGGTCCTCAACTCTCATCACTAAGTACATCCATATAAGAAACCCCACCTCCATGTCCTTCATCTGGAACAATATCCTAACATGCTGGAAAATCTGTAACAAAGGACTACATTGGGTAGTGGGACCAGGTAACATCAGCTGCTGGTCAGATGCATGGATCCCCGATCTCCCTCCCTTAAAGTCTATTATAGAAGTTCCAACGCATTACAACGACCAATCGCACAAAGTCAGAGACCTTTGGTCAGATAACTCTTGGGATCTCACTAAGCTAACCTTTGCTCTGCCCTCAGAAATCCAAAATAAAATACTTTCTATAAAGCTAGACTCCCTTCAAAATTGCAGAGACATACCCACCTGGGCCCATACCTCCAATGGTATAATTTCCTCAAGATCTACCTATAAACTAATCATTAAATCCAATCCTAATAATTTCTCATTTCAATGGATCTGGAAACTAAATATACTCCTTAAGATAAAATACCTCCTTTGAAAATGCTCCTACAATCGTCTCCCTACTCATAGCTACTTACACCACATTGGACTCAATATCGATGCCAGGTGTCCTATCTGTAAAGAAACAAAGGAGTCTATCCTCCATATCTTCTTCCAATGCCCCATAACAACCAACTTCTGGCACGATGCTCACATTAACCTCCATCCCCTTCAACAAGACTCAATTCACTGGCTCCCCTTATTAAAAAATTTGAATGCTAATCTAGACCAATGGGATATCTCCTAGGAGTTGTTCTTTCCATTTGCTATATGGCACATGTGGCTTAATAGGAATAATAATTCTTTTAATAACAAATACACCAACCTTTCATTCAAAATTGTATGAGATCGCTGTAAGGAATTCAAATATTGTGTCGATTCTCCAAACCATATATCCTCGACTACCACCATTCACATCAAATGGCTTCCACCAACACAACCCTCTCTGAAACTTAACATTGATGGGACCTTCAAAGGGAAATACAAAACAAGTGGAAATTGGGGGAGTCTTCAAAAATGATAAGGGTGATTGGATTTTAGGTTACTTAGATATTGCTTTAGCCTATACCCCTGCATACATAGAGCTACTAGCCCTCAAAACTAGCCTTCAACTGGCATTCGACAAAAACTTCTTCAATCTCGAAATTGAGACTGATGCAACAGATGTAATTTCACTATTGCACAATGATACTTGTTCTATTTACTCTAACCTAGTTACTGAGTGCAGGTCATTACTGAAGAAGTTGCAGAATCCACCGATCCGGCATAGCTTCATGGAAGCAAACAGAGTTTCACACTTTTTGGCCACTAAAGGATCCCAACAAGCCATCACCACCAAATGATATTTTGAAGACCCTCCATGAAGATAAAATCGGACGCACCATGTGCAGAAACATCTCTACTACTATAGTTAACAATATAGTTAGTATTGGAAATCCATTTGTAACAAATATTGTAGCAAATTATGCAAATGAGCCCGACGAGACTCATCAACTATGTAATGGTATTAACTAAGTAATGATATTTCGTATTTAAACAAAAAAAAAACTTCTTGAATCGGGTTCTATTACTTAAGATCAATTACAGGCTAGATTAAATAGTTTATGCAAATATTATTAAAAATATTGTTCCGATAAAGTTAGAAAAATCTTTCTTAAATAAAAATATTAAAAAAAGATTTTTTTAAAATAATGTCTTACATTAAAGTTTGACTTTAGGCCGCCAAACTTATTGAGTCTCCCTTGTCTGAACTTGAAGTGTTCAAGTAAATCTTTTGATGTTACTTTTGCCTTGACTTTGAGGTGTGGACAGTGAACAAGTAGGTCCACTATTCAATTTTTGGAAGCACATATTAAGCAATTTTTAATAAAAATGACCCTCAACTTGTATCGTGTTATAGCCAATTAAAACATGATATATGTTAAATACTGAATATTTGAAAAGCATATAATAACGTGTACAACTTGAAGTGGAAACAGATTCATCAGAGGTAATTCAACTTCTCAAAAATAATAATTTGTACAATTTTAATATTTTACATGACTACAGGTTAATGCCACAAAAATTAGAAATCCAAGGATCTTATATTGTTTCTGGGAAGCTAATACAGTTGCAAATTCTCTTGTAATTTTTCTTTTGGGTAATTCACTTTTATTTAAATTAATCACTAAAGATGAAATTGTACAACTAGTTAAGCTAACTCCACTGACTATCTCAAAATGTAGAAAAACATAGTACCTAATTACATATATCACTAATGTATCTACTCTGTACCTATAAGAAATTGTTGTATATAACTCTTAGCTCGAGCAACTACTCTAACATTGCATATATATGCTATCTCCCTTGACAAAACATCACTGCCTCGATACCTTTGCTCAAATGTACGTGTGTTTCTTTCAATCCATATTGCATATGAGTTCTCAACATAGATCATTCTGAATATGCTAGCCTTATTGGATTCCCTTATTCCCTACTTGATGATCCACTGAAGATGTTGGTCCTAGCAGGGGGTTATCATTTGGCCACTTTGAATCCACTTCATAACTTTCTTCCACAATTCTATTGCATATGAATACTGCACAATGAGGTGCTCCCTTATTTCAACCTGATCTTGACACATAACACAATGAGGGGTGACATTTAAGCCCCAGTAGCCTGTCTTTAGTAGGTAGTCTTACATGGAGTAGCAGCCACATAGTGAAGACTGCCTTTGGTCTTGCAGAATTATGAAAGACGAGACATTTCCAGCTCGCTCTTGGTAATTCTCCTAACAACTATAGGTATATTTGTCTAATACTACTGGTACTGTGACCACTGAAGTTATGTGCTTGCAACATGGTAACTCTTGATCCAATTATTCTTCTCACCATCCAACTTGCTTGTTGTGGGATTGACATATGTTGTAGTTGCTGTTGTTTGATGTAGTAAGCATTGATCCATCTTATCCATATTTTGTCATGTCTGTGAGATAAATCCCAACATGTTTTGGCAATTGCTACTTTATTGCACAGAAGGAGATTTATAAGGTTAAGTCCACGAACAGATTTAGGAGCACACATTTTATCCCATGCTACTAATGCGTTCCTGGTTATTGTGTTAGTTCCAGACCAAATGTAGCTTCTACAGAGTGCCTCAATCATTTTCAATACCTTAGCAGGAAAGATGAACAATTGAGTGCAGTAAGCTTGAATACCAAATATAACATATTGCACCAGATGCACACGACCAACATAGGATAGCTTTTTAGCAGTCCATGAGGAGATCTTGGTTGTGATCTTTTCAATAAAAGGTTTTTATTGTATGAGAGCTATTTTCTTTGTAGATAGAGGAATGGCTATATATTTGAAAGGCAAGGAACCTTGTTCAAATCCCAGGTGATCCAAAATCCGCTTCTTTACATCTTGTTTCACCCCACCAAAATACACTGAATGTTTACCCAAATTAGCATGCAAACCTGATGCTTCAGAGAACTGAGAGAAACATTTGTACAGTGTGACCAATGAGGATAGATTACCCTTGGAAAATAACAAGAGATCATCAGCAAAACTCATATGAGTTATGTCCAGTTTCATACACCTGGGTGGTATTGGAATGTAGGCTCCTTCTTAAGCTCATGGAGGGACCTGGTCAAGTACTCCATCACTATTGCAAATAGAAAAGGAGAGATAGTATCTCCTTGCCGAAGATCCTTAGAGGCATTAAAAGGTTCAGTAGTTTCTCCATTCACAGGGATAGTATAGTCGATTGTCTTGATGCACTCCATTATCCATTTGATAAATTTGTCAGGTAAACCATTCTCCTCCATCACCTGTTGTAAGAAGATTCACTCTACTGAACCATACGCTTTTTGAAGGTCAATTTTTATTATAAACCTAGGAGATATTTTAGCCCTAGTATATGATTTAACTAGTTCATGAGTTAGGATGACATTTTCAGCAAACTTTCTACCAAGAATGAAACCTTCTTTGAGCTTCACAAATTATGCATGGCATGACTTTCTGTGATCTAGAAGCCAAGATCTTAGAGATCATCCTGTATAGGATTGAACAGTGAGATATTGGCCTATATTCTTTTACCGTGGAAGGCTTAGTCATTTTAGGAAATAATGTAACAATGGTACAATTTATTTCCTTATAGATCTTTCCAGTTGAGAAGAATTACTTTATAGCCTCTGTAATCTGATTGTTGATAATGTCCCATGCTTTTTTGAAGAAGAATGCATTAAAATCATCAATACCTGGAGCTTTATCATCACCAATTGCTTTAAGACTCTCAACAATCTCTTGGTTAGTTACCTCTCCACATATATCAACTCTTTGCTGATGAGATAGTGTAGGACCATTTTTCATGTATGATCTGTTTAGAGCAGGCAAAGAATTGGCATCTGATCCTATTAGACTTTTATAGAAATCGATGATCTCTCTTTTGATGGCTTCGGGGTCAGTCAACTTGTCTCCTAGTAGTGTTGTGATTTCTGTAATTTGCTTCCTTTGAGTACTATCCTTCATTACTACTGTGAAGTATTTAGAATTAGAATCTCCAAGTTGTATCCATCTTGCTCTAGCTTTCTGTTGTAGGACACTCTCTTCAATTAAGGACCACTTCTCAAGATTGAGTAGTGTTTTCTTCTCCATATCTAACAAAACACCATTGTAATTCAGTGAAATCTGTTCTTGGATGACCCTCAGCTCTATTCTAGCCTTCTCAATTCTCTGAGTGATGCCCCTGAATTCCCTAGAGTTTAAAGCTTTCAAAGCGGGTTTCAGGTCTTTCAATATTGTCCATATTGATTTCAAAGTTCCCTGAGTATTATGAGGATTCCATATGCTAGCCACTATTTGAGAAAAACCTTCATGTGTTGCCCATATGTTGAAAAATCTGAAAGCCACTCTACCATTTCATGTTGAAGATGACAGTGTTAATAGCATAGGAGCATGGTCTGAAATTTGAGGCAATCCGTAGTTTGTTTCCACATGACCCCAGGACATCATCCATTCATAATTGCCAAAAACTTTGTCCAATCTACTGCTGACTCTATCTACTCCAGACTGCTTATTTGAACATGTATAATAGTCACCCTTCCAAAGTAGTTATGTCAGTGTTGTTTGTTAAAGGCAGGCAGAAAATTCTTGAATTTTTGAGTAGCTTATTGGGTTACAAGATAGTCTATCATTGACGTATAGTACTGCATTGAAATCTCCTGCTATTAGCCATGGTACTACTATACTCATTGATAGTAGTTGTAGGTTATCCCATATATATCTTCTTTGTTCTATCCCATTGTAACCATACACTACAGCGAGTATACAATCTATATCACCTCATTTACTTTTCACCTGACAATGTATCATTTGAGCATCATCTTTAATACCAGTAGCAATGAGGTGACTAGTATCCTACAGTAATCAAATCCTTCCATTCCTAGCATCCTTATAGTTTGTCAGTATACTCCATCAAGTAACAATAGCTTTTGAGATCCTTTGAGCATTCCCTTTCTTCACTTTAGTTTTTACAAGACCCACTAGCTTTATTTTATTGCCCCTAATATACTCCATAACCTCCTTCTGTTTATATCTTTTATTTACACCCCTTATATTTCAGAACAACCAATTCATCATTGTTGAATAATAGTTCTGCCTCTATCACCGGGTGGAATGTGAACCTCATGTCTACTTGTTGATACTGCCTCCAACCTATTTCTCACTGGGATGGGAGTCAAAGGAGGGCAGTTGATGAGACTAAGCTCAGGGCTTTGCACTTCTTTGCCTTTGTCATCCTGCTTCTTAGCTACAGGTACCAAGTTTTGATGATTATTAATCTCCTTAGGATCAAGTGTCTTTATTGTTCCTCTGTGATCTTCAGCTTCCACTTTGTTGTCAACTTGTTGCTGAGCCTCAGATGAGGTTACATTCTGAGGACCAGATGCATTAGTTATAGGACCTTTAGTTTTCCATTCCTGTATGATCACCTTGTTACTCCTTGCTTTCTTAGGCTGGATGGGTTGCTGCATCATAGGTCGTGTTTGATTGGAACACTTGTGTCCCACAACCAAGCATTTGTCACAATAGGAAAGTTTCCACTCATAGGTAACAATTTGCAAAAACTTCTTTCCAGTTGGATCCATAACCACAATTTAGTTGGAAATTCTGTTGTAACATTAACCTCAATAAGTATTCGAGCAAAAGATACCCGAGTCTGCTTAATAGTGCACTCATAAGCAAATATAGGGGTCCCAATTACATTAGCAATTCTGCTGAGTGAGTCAACTCCCCAACATGACATAGGCAACTTAGGAAATTTGACCCACAATGGGATAACAGTAGAAACTCTACCGTGAAATCAGAGTCAGGAGTCCATGGTTTTAGGATGATAGGCTTATTAGCTATTGAGTAAGGACCAGCACATAGTATTTCACGAGCATCTGCAATAGTTTGAAATCTAATAATGTAATAGCCTTCATCATGATAAAATAATTCAAGCTCAGCAACATGCGACCAATGCAAATTAATGTACCGCTTCATCGCATTATACCCTGGTCTATCCCCTAAAATATATGCAATCAATACACACCTCCATTTGTTTTCTTCCTCTTCTACCTCTGATTTGTCTAATTGAACCATAGGTTGGCAATCAACAATTTGCGGTGGAATATAGGATAGGGACATACCATTCGTAGTAAATCGATTCTTCTAAAACAAAGTTGTCAATAGAGCTTTAGGTGAAGTTTCACTTGCTGTCACCACCTCTGCTATTGTTGAGTTCTCCGACGAGCCTAGGGTGTTTACTTGATTTTGAGCTGGATTGACCAAATTTACTATTCCATTGACTGGTATTGGCTGCTAAATGACCAATTGACATTAGAGAAGTTAGATCTAGTCTCTTAGAGATGCCAGGGTGATTCGAAGTAGAACCAAATTCACATGCAACACCTTCCTTTGCTGGATCTGCAATTGGAGCTGATGGAGGTGGAGTTGCTTCTGGTGTTGCTTTCTCCATCAATGGATGATTTCCAGTTACCATCGAGCTTACAAGAGTAGTTAACAGATGTTTTCTAGGTCGACCACGTCCTCTGCCTCTCCCTTTCGCCATGGCTACCGCAGGCGGCGTACGTTTAACTAGCGTGCGTCGAGAGCATGACGAAGGAGAGATCTAATTCTCTAGTAATTTAATACCCACTTTCCCATTTTATATGACTAGATTACCGACTGGAGTTGGAAATATTACTATTCCATCGGCTACGATTTTTCAAGACATTAAATAGAATATATATATATAGAAAATTGAAAAGAAAAAAAAATTGGGGGGGGGGGGTGGGCGATGATGGAAAAGAAAAAAACTGAAATTTGGAAACAAATAATTTAGAGAGGGGGGAGGGGTAGGCGAGAGAGGGGGAGGGGTTGGGGTTAGATGTGAGAGTAGGTAAAGGTTTTGAAAAATATTTTTCTAACTTTTTCTAAGGAGTCATTTCCCTCCAATTTCAGAAAAATATGATATCTAAGAAAATATTTTTCAAACTATTTTGTACAACAAAATAGTGAAATCGAAAAACATATTTTCCGTCATACCAAATACACCCGAAGAGTGTGTATCATTTGGCAATCTGTTCTGAACTTCTGTTGCCGCTTGTTTTGGATGTGGAGAGCTTGCTTAATCTACATAAAAATTACATAAACTGGAAAAAACTAGTCGGCATTGGCTTACACACAACAAGAAGGAGGTGTTCATAAATAAAAACATGGTAGTAAGTTATTCCTCAGGTAAATTTCACAAATGATCGTATAATTATGATATTTTCTCACTAAAATCATATAATTATATTTTTTTAAATTAAAATCATACATTTTTTACTAACTCACACAAAAATTATAGTGACCGAAAAATACAACTTTTTAATAGTATTTTTTTATTTTATTTATTATTTATTTTTAGTCTTATAAATAATAAATAAGTTAAAAGAGAAATGCCTCAACTCAACACTCACATACATAAATTAAAATAATATTAAAATTGAAATCCTTCCCAAAAAATGTATGATAGTTATATATATTTTTTTTAAGAGTTTTGTTATATCAAGAACTCTTTGAGTATTCATACTATTTATCACTTTTCTTTCCTTTTTTTTTTGGGTCACAATCACATGCAAAATACTCCAAAGAAAAAAAAAATGAAAAATTCATATATATAATGATTTGGAGCTTTTTGCATACAATATTATATTTCTTTCTTTTGAGTATTTTCTATGAGATTCCAACAAAAAAAAAAAAAGGTATGGTTAATCAGAGAGTTCTTGAAACAATAATGATATCAATTTAAATGAAAATCTTAAAAAAATAAAAAAAATACAAGTATCATATATTTTGGGGAATAATTCCTTTAATATTACCTAATTTATATATATAGGTATTGGTATGGGTCGGGTCGGGTTATTCTTATTAAATTGAAACTAAATAAAAAAATGCGGAATAAGAAAAAACTATCGAAAAATTATGTTTTCCGGTCATTATAGATTTCGTATGAATTATTGAAAGTTTTATGATTTTTATGTGAGAAAAAAATAAAATAATAAAAAATAATCATAATTATATGAACATTTATGAAATTTACCCGTTATTCCTCGCACCAAAACTAGAGGCTTAGTTCTTAGTAACAGAATCTAACTATTTAAGGTTCTTATAGTAAATGTGTTTATTTGCATATATTCTACTCCATGGAGTGACAAATGGGCGGGTTGGGTTAGATTTGGGTGGGTTAAAAATGGGTTGAGCAAAAATAGGTTGGGTCTCAACCTGCCCATATTTCATACGGGTAAAAAACGGATTGGGTGTCAAATGGACGGGTTGAATATGGGTGTTCCATATTATATAAGTGTATTTTCTTTCTAATGCAATTTATACGGGTTATATTTTTTCTAAAACTCTTCTCAACTTTCCCCACCCTCACCAACCCACCCCATACTCACCCACCCCGTACCCTCTCTCCAAAAAGATTTTTTTTCGTCACCCCCACCCCGCAAAAGAAAAAAATTATTTTTACTTTTTCTTTTTGTAATTTTAAAATTTCTGTTTTTTTTTTTGTAAATTTTTTTTTATTTTTTTGTAATTTTCAATTTTTTTTTTTTACTTTTTTGTAATTTTTTTTCTAAGCGTTTAATATGAAAAAGTTGGAAGATAACTCACTAGTCTAACCCATATTTTACCCATGAATACCCATATTTCTACGGGTTGAATATGGGTTAAAGTCCAAATTTTACCCAACTTAAATATCACTCACCCAACCCATTAAAACATGGACGGATTGGACGAATTAGCAAAATATGAACTCATTTTGCCAACACTATTTATGACTTTACTCTTCCATTATGGGTTGCAATTCAAAGATCCCGTCAAAATAAGAAAAGAAAAATATTCGTTTCTAAAGTAGGTTACACACCTTACTTTAGGGAAGTTACACCAATTAATCAACTAAGACTTAGTGCCGTAATCCAATAATGTACCGTCAGATCTCTCTGTAACAACATCTCTATATAATAATATTTTTTTATAAAAGTCAAATTTTTTCAGAACAAATTTTTAGGTTATATTATAATATATGTTCTTTATAACAGCACGTCGCTATAACATTCAAAAATATTAGAAACAAACGAGATTGTTTTAGAGAGGATTGACTGTAACATACTTTATGTCAAACTTAATTTCCAAGAAAAAATATGATAGACATACTATGTGATGCTCCTTTGGTCCTTTTTATCTGTCGTTTTAGTCAAACAACTTTAATTCAATTGATTTCGAAAATCAAGATAGGTATTTTTTTTAATATCTTTCAAAGCCATCTATCCTTACTCCTATAAATATTTATACAATTTTCTAAGAAGTCTTTGGGAAAACTTGAGAAAAGATAGAATAGTACTCCCTCCGGTTCAAAATAAGTGATTTCCTCGATTTTTTCTTGTGGTCCAAAATAAGTGATATTTTCGGAATTCAAGAATGATTTTTTCCCCCTGCATTGCCCTTGGAGTAAATAGTGTTGGAATATGTGTTAGGAATATTTAAGTGGGATAGTAAATATTAATATGATCAATTTCATTGTTAATTAATGTTAAAAGATAAATTTCTTAAAATGCATGAAAACAGGCAAAAGATCACTTATTTTGGACCGAAGGAAGTATATTTTGGATGGGTGTACTAAAATAACAAATAAAAAGAACTTTTCGTAATTTTCGATATTCCGAAAGGTCGTTATCTCATATCTTTAAATAACCATTTTCTTCATTTCTCCGACTCTCTACTTAATTAGCAAAATGATTTTCAATTCTTTGTTCTTTCTTATATATTTTGTTTAACGTTTGTGCTTAATAGATATTTAGCTTAAAATGAACAATGCGTCACTACACGCTTACTCCTTTCTTTAGCTTAGGACAAATGGAGGTGCCAACTTCTTTTTTAATTTTTGGTTTCTTACTCGATATTTAGTATTCACTTTGGATATTCGATTAATTCAAATCGAATCGCGTAAGATTTATTAAAGGGGAAGTGTTTCCTGCTTTTTTCGTTCTCAGTGTTCGAATTCAAGATCTCTAGTTAAGGGCAAACGGACCCCATTCATCCCATCACAGCTCTTCATGGCGAGGAGCTAGCTAGCTTCCGTGATAAGTCCAATTAGAATATATTGACTCTTTAATATTGTATATTACCTTTGCTTATACTCAGAGGGAAAGAATTTCTCCTCCCCACCTCCACCCCCCATCCCCTACCGACCCCCCACCCCACCCCAACCCCACTATCCCCTCTCTTTATTCTTACACGCATCTTACTAAATTATGTTAGAAAACTGAAAAGTTATCCAACCAACCAGATTATGCCTCTTCACCAAAATTTGGGTCCCACTAATCCTATTATCCAATAGAATCTCTTGATTTTATGGCCTCTCTTTTTCACTTTCTTGATCCCTTTGACAATCCATCCCCCTATCCAACAACTACCCTCTAGTTCATCCCCAACCCACCCCCTTACCAACTTCCCTCTCTCCCTTTCTTGAGTTATTGCCATATTTCATCAAAATTTTGCAAGTTTAAGCCAAAAAACAAGATAGTTGGGATGATGGCAGGTTGGTTGATGAATAACCAGAAATTAAGTCCTATGGGGTTGATCAAAGATGAGATGACTATGAATTACATGTTTGGCCAAAAATCTAGTCTTGATCTTATGCAAAATTGTGACTTGCCTCCACCTCTCAAGGTATTTTCTGGCCCTGATAAAACAGTACTATCACCGACGAATAACGTATGGAGGGTGATGGAGGAGGAGGATGATTACAAGGAGGCAAATATCGAGCCTAAACAAGAACTGGGGAGTGACAAGTTCGAGCTTCTAAAGGCGTTGAGACGATCACAAACACGAGCAAGAGAGGCAGAGAGGAAGTATCAAGAACTGCATAAAGAAAAAAATGCACTTTCGAATTTTCTGATAGAAGAATCAGCACGATCGATTGCTTATAAGAACTGGATCAAAGTTCTTGAGTTTCAAATCATGCAGTTAAAAACACAACAGCAGCAACATGTTGACAGATTGCACAGGACAAAAGAGGATGAAGATAAGAATGCTGCAAATAGTGTAACATGGTTTATGGCTGTTGCATTATGTTTAGGTATAGCTGCAATTGGCTGCAGATACCTGTTTTAATTCATTGACCTTTTTCTCCTTTCTTGCATCCAATTAAAAACCAGGAGTACGTAGAAACACTTTGTTTTGCAGTTGAGAAGATTGGTTTTATCAGGTATTGTTAATGTTATAGTACTATGATGTTGGAAACACAACAATAACAACAAAAAACTCAGTATAATCACATGAGTGGGGTCTGGGAAGGGTAGCGTGTACTCAAACGCTACCCCTACCTTGAAGCTAGAGAAGTTTCCGAAAAAAACCCCGACTCAAGAAAAGATGAAACGAAAGCACTAGCAACACACAGTAACAACAACAAAATATTTATAAAACAAGCGTAATGAACAACGCGTAATAATAGAGATTTACCCATAATAGAATAAGAGGCCAACTACTAATTCTATTGGTACGGGGAAGTCATGACTACCTACTAACCTTCTACCTTAATTCTCGACCTCCACACCTTCCTATCAAGGGTCATGTCCTCAATGAGGTGGAGCAACACCAAATCCTGCCTAATCATCCCTCCCCAGTACTTCTTTGACCTGCCTCTACCTCTCTTCAGACCCACCACCGATGCCAACCTCTCACACCTAACTGGGGCATCTGTGCTTCTCTTCACATGCCCATACAATTTTAGCCTCGCTTCCAGCATCTTGTAGGCTACTCCTACCCTGTCCCGAATATGATGTTGGAAAAACAGAATTCACCAAATGCTACAAATTAGATAGAAACTGTATTCTTGTAATAACGCCATTTAACATCAAAGGTTCTCAACATACAAATATATGCATGTGGGTGTCTGTATACATATATAGGATCAGGGTTTACTACATAAACATAGATGTATATATTTACATATAAAAAAAGGTTTGCGTTACATAGACAGGCAAATATTCACATGAATGCTTCATAAACTATGGTACCCTAGTTCTCATGTAATGGACAGGTGAATATTCCTCAAATGGCCATAGCAATTCTCACTGCTGTCGAAGAACTCCAAACAAACCCAGCAAACATGTTTCCCGCACCTACACTCGATATGATTGCAGCCATCTATCTTCTCAATTGTAAAGCTGCAAACTGGACATTTCTTGACATTCTCTTTCCCCTTGGACCATTCCTTTAGAGAGGAATCGGGGTCGTTTTTAAACTCCTGGTACATCTCACACGAAAGGTATGGATGATACTCGAGGTGGCATCTAGTACACGTCTCCACAAAGCATGCACCACAGACAAAAGGTTCACCAACCATACCAGAATCTGCAACACGATAAACTGAAGGGCAGTCGGGTGAGGGGCAAAAGCGGTAGGTACCCCCATTGGCTGCAACAAAAGCCCCCAATGAAGCCCTGAAAAGTTCCTCTAATTTGTCACTCGACAACAGAGACTTCAAATCAGCAAGCAAAATGGGTTCCCTACAACCTTGACGCATACAGCAGACGGGGAAACCTTCCCGGCTTTTGATCGTGGACTCACATTGCTCTAGCAAGCATGACCGACAGAATACATGTGCACAAGCTTCAAGTCTATAAGGATCCTCCAGTTCACACAAGCAAACAGGACAGTCAGCCTCATCTCCCATCGTTTGAGTTGGTAGACCGCTTTTTTTAGAAATTTCACAGATTAAGTCCTCAACTTTTTGCTTCAAGTCTTTACTACCATTGATACAGATGCAATGGCGCTTTGTGTTCAGAGAGAATTCTGCCCCAGGCACCTTTTCTTTAAGGCCACTAAGATCCGGTCCAAACGTCCGAACAACTCTTTTCATCAGGTCAGGAGGCAAATGTTGTCCACAAAGATGAACTTCAAGTTGCTTGCTATCATGTAGCGCCAGAAGGGAATCTATTAATCCCTGCTGCGCCCTATCAACATTATCTGAAGAGCCAAAGATTCGTATAAGTACGTTATGCTTGTCAAAAAGAATATAGGTTCCTGTCTCCCGCTGAATCCTGTTCATAATATTAGTTCCTTCGCGAGAGAAGAGAAGTTGAACAACTGTTGGAGTAATGTCTACATGATCTACAATCTTGCCTTTCATAAGTTGCTCCAATGGCCTTCTCATCTCTGCCACAACTTTTGTAGCAATGGCAGATATCTTAACCCTATAGGAACCGTTATCATTTCTCACGAGGTTGCATTCCACGCCTGCAAAAACAATCACAACTTCTTCTCACCAACCAGTTAAATAAATCCAGGAAGTATCTTAAATTATGATACAAATAACATTCATAAAAGGTTGCAGAACAATCCCTGCTCTCTGCATTCCCTAGTTTTCTCCTTCCCACAATCAAACACAAAAATGGAGAGGGGATCTGCAAGCCCCTCATTGTGGAGGAGTCTCGAGGTAAAAGACAACAATGTTCCACATCAAGTTATAACCCAATAATCAGTGCCACTAAGAAAATTTAGAAGAGTGCAACAGGAATGGGAACAACAATATAAAAATCAGTCAACACTTGAAGGCATGAAACAGGACATTTCAGCTTAAATTTTAACCCAAAATCAGCCGCTTTACGTAAACAATCCAGTTTGACAAAGACATAACCAGCAGATCTCAATATTTCATTTCTACGATCACCATTTTTACACTGACATGGAAACAGAAAATATTTCTAACAAGGACCAGTTTTTTCAGCAAAATTGGATAGTAAGCTCCATAGCCAAAAGAATCCAGCAAATGATGAATTAAATTAACATGTAGTTTGTTAGGAGGAAATATGAAGGAAACACAGTAGCAGGACATACCATTTCTTCGTCGGAGGCTAGCAAGTAAAGAATCCAGCTGGTTCCTGATAACATGATAAACTGGCGCAGGACAGGAAACAGAGCTGTGAAACAGTTGCTGACATCTTATTTTCTGCCAGGAAAGGCATCCGGGCAATACCTTGCCATCAATTTGCTCCAAAGCCTTGGCTGCTTCAAGATGAAGACTTCCATCAAAACTGATAGCTGCTCTTGTGTAAGTATCCTTTGGTTCCGGCCGGAAGACCTGGACGCGAACAGAGTTAACATATGGAATCCTATTAGGCATGAAGGGAGATATTACTTTCCTAAGTGCTTCTTCACAAGTAGCTACTGGAGGATCTTCTACAGCAGTTCCTCTCACCAAGAAAAAATCCAGAATTCTCCTATTTGTTGATGCCCTCAACACCTCGAGTATCTCTGCCTCAGAAATCTCCTTATCAATTCCAGAAATGACTAAGTTATCAGGGTACTTATTGCTTGGCTCACAACGGATAATTCTATCACCAATCATCAGGTCAGAGAAGTCATTTATCATGAATGCAACATCACTTGGGTAACATTTCAAAAAGGCTACTCCTCTACTGTATTTACGAGGCCATTGAACTTTAGCTCTGAGAGCTGACTGGAACATCTTTTGATCACTGCCATGCATGCTGCTCCTAGACGGAACTACTTTCAGAAAGCCACAGTTGAATTCCACTTGATCTAAGAATGCAGCTTGTTCGGCAGCATCTGGGGTAAGAAATGTCACCCTGCCCCACTTGCTCTCCTCGCTGTCCTGGCCCATCCCAGAGGACTTATATACTGCACAAATACTACCAGACGTTGCTCTCTCCAGAAACATTAGCAGTTGCTTATCATCAATCGCATTTCCATTTGAATGAAATATGTCCACAGTCAAACATCTCTTCTCAAGCTCCAAATGCTTTATCATAGCACCAGCTCCAAAGAGGGCAATAGAGGCTGAAGCCGCTGAACCTCCACTGAATAGGCATTTCTCTAAGCATTCGTTCCGCAACAACTTACTTTCATACTCTAGAGCATCATTTACACAGCAGGTAACACTCTTCATGTGTCTTGAAGAAGCATATAAAAGAACCTCATTGTCATCAACATTGACTCGAATGCCTATCCTTTCATCCACATAAGTAGTTCTGATGCTCGAGACAAGATTATTAATGTTACAGTTAGATTTTCCACAGAATCTTTTGAGTAGCATGACTCCGAAGCCTGTCAAAACCTTCTTTTCTAGCTTTTGAGCATCCATCTTCAGAAAATCAAACAAAGGAGCAGGATTGAGGCTATAAAGAGAACTGAACTCAAATGAAGTAACACAGACCAGATATTCATAAGTTGCTGCAAGGACTTCCCCAAAAACTACCCAACGCGGCCGTTGGGAAAAATTCAAAAGCGAACAGGCAGGATGTAGTTGGACACACTTCCCAGTTAGCGCAACCTCATAACCAAGCTGATCATAACCCGAGTACATAGCAACATTTTCCGCAAGGGAAGAAAGAATTATACTCTGCAAAACTTCGTCATGCTTGGTATGAACTTGAGGATCCCATTGCCAGTAACTGGCAATGATCATATTTAGTTCGTTTTGAAGACAGGCTTCCAGTTCCTGCACAGTCTCCTGGCATCTCCTCATGGATTTGGCATTGATACTATTATCCCAACACCAGCTGTTCTTCTTTTCCCTAGGCACAGCCTCCCATTCCCTGTAAACAGATAATAAAGTAAACAGGTCACCATTTGGATGGCAAAATTGCACCTTAAGGCAATCAGATTTTAGCTTGTCTCCTTCAGAACCAACCCTACAGAAAATGCTACTGGAATTTGCCATGACAGCAGCAAGCACAACACCTTCTTTACTCATACGTTGATCAAAGCAACTGAGGATCATTTTGCCCAACCGAGGTTCAATACCCAACTTGACCAGTTTCAGTCCTTCTGCAGTTAATACATATGTATCATCATCTCTTTGTGTAACAGCTCCTAGTTGAACCAGATTTCGGGTGGCCATCTCGATAGCTTTGGAGCTAGGTGCATCAACAAAATCAAAATCCTGCACATTCTTGATACCTAATGCAAGAATCCTCAGCACTGCAACACCAAGATGAACTTTGCGAATTTCAGGTTCCTGATGACAAGGCATTCCCTCAAAATCACTTTGAGAGTACAGCCTGTAACACTTTCCAGGTTCAGTTCTCCCCGCACGACCAGCTCTCTGGTTAGCGGAACTTTGGCTCACGCTGCATATCCTGAGAACATTCATGCCGGTGCCAGGTTCAAACTTGCTTTCTTTAACCACACCAGAATCAACAACATATTTGACACCGGGAATTGTCAGTGATGTCTCGGCAAGATTTGTGGTGAATATTACTTTTCTCCTCCCTGGATAGGAGAGAAACACTCGGTTTTGGTCCTCGTAAGATAATTTGCCATGTAAAGGTAAAACAATGGCCAGAGGTGCTTGAAACTTGTCACAAGCCCACTCAACTTCACTCTGAGATGTCAAGAAGGCTAGAATAGCTCCCTCTCCCTCCGTTCTATGTATCTCGGTCACCATCTTGATAACATCATGGACATAAGGGGCAATTGTACCTACAGCAGGATGGACATCAGATTCACAGGGGACATACTTGATATCAACCGGAAAAGTTCTACCCGCCACATGGAAAGTTCCACAACCAAAGAAGTAATCTGCAAGCTGGTCTGCATTAACAGTGGCAGACATAATAATAAGCCTCAGATCAAACCTCTGATGAAGTAGGTTCTTTATCAATGCTAAAAGAAGATCAGTGTTTAGGCTTCTTTCATGCGCCTCATCGACTATGATGCATGAAATCTTGGACAAAGTCTTGTCACCCATATAGTGCTGCAGTAGGCAGTGATCTGTCATAAAAATTATCTTTGAATCAAACTGTTGACAAGACGAATATGATGGATTGCAGGTAACCGAATTATCATCATAACACCCCTGGCTTTCCTCTCTAACCCTCCTTGCTAAAGAGTTGGCAGCAAGTTTCCGAGGCTGAGTGCAAATCATAGAACCATTGCCAGCTATTCCTGAATCAGCAAGGAACTGCACTAATTGTGTACTCTTTCCTGATCCAGTCTCTCCAACCAAAATCGTCACCTAGAACATAACCATCAAAAAATAACGCAACGCATCGCGCACAAAAATAAAAACCAATGCCACCAAAAAAGAACTCATCACATCCAGATCACCCCATGATCCTTCTGTTTGTATGCATCTTAGGTGATCTGAATAAAAGGGCGGCCCGGTGCACTAAGCTCCCGTTATGCGTAGACCCTTGTGGTCCGGCCCTTCTGCGGACCCCGCGCATAGTGGGAGCTTAGTGCACCGGGCTGCCCTTTTATTCAGATCACCTAAGATGCATACAAACAGACCTAAAAGCTTATTCCTAGATAAAAACCACTGTTGAAAAGTCAAAAATGAATAACACATCTTATAATCAAATGACAAAATTGAGAACAACAATACAAGGTAAAAATTATCTTTCGCACCTGCAAACAACAAGATAAAATCATTAAACACAAGTTAAAGCTCCTCTTAATCAGTAAAAGCAATTTATAACTGTTTCACCAAAATGTTCTAGTCAAATTCCTACAAAATCAAAAAACAGTTGCATGTCTATTTTTTTATTTGGTTAAATAACAATAGTTGCAATTTCAATTGACATATGTTAAAAACAGCATAATTGTTACTTTTCTGCAAAAGTTGTAGCAAAGATTCGCAGAAAAGCCCCTTAAAATATAAGCTCATTACTCTTTTACCAAGATGGATTACATCTCGTACCCATGCGTACATCTCCGTATGCTTATCTTGATGTTGTTAAAGCCTTGACTTAAGGGTAAATTTGCTCCCATGGGGCGATGGATTTATGGCGGGAAACAACCTTTTTTAAACAGTAAAAGATCCCTCCATTCCAATTTATGTGGCCCTATTTCCTTGTTCGTATGTTCCAATGATCTCTTAATAAATTTGGAAAAAATTTCACTAAAATTATCCATTTTACCCTCAACGAGAAATTTTTAAAGCATGTTATAGCATGTCATTGTTTAAGACAACAAGTTAGCAACACAAATATTATTACATGTTTAAACCGCGAGTTTCAAAAGTCATCCTTCCTTTCTTAACTTCGTAGCTAATCAAATAGGTTCACACAAATTAAAACGGACGGAGTAACAAAAACCTAACAGATAGTTACCTGTTGGCAATGAATTTGCTTAAGAATCTGCTGCCTGAAAGCAAAAATAGGTAAGCCATCATCAAGCCTTCTACATTCTCTCATCATCAAACAATGAATTCTATCCCAATCAAATTCATCCCCGCCAAATTTTAACACCCTAAAACCCTCCTCATTCTCAACAAAACCCTTTTCCTCCTCCTCTAAATATTGAATAATACATTTAATCCCATTCTTAAACTCATCAATCCTTAATTTAATCAAATCCCTCTCAGCTTCAAGACCCTTCCTTTTATTACACAACTCCCCATAAACTCCAATCCTATTGTGTTTCCTTAACAAACTCGAAACCCCATCAATTTCATTCATTAAAAAGCGCAACTTTTGCTCCCATTTTTGAACTAAAACCCCATCAAGAATCCCATACAAATGGTCTAAAAAAACACCCTTTAAACTATTATTCAATTCCTCTTTATCAGATGAAACCTCAATATTTTCTTTAACAAATGGGGTATAAAAATGCTCACTTTTTAACTTTAGCTTCCATAATTCAACCGTCACGTCCAACGCTTGATTCCACTGCTCATACAGTAGGGTTCCGACGACGAAACCGGAGGAAAACACAAAGGAGTTTTGAGGAGTGAATGGTAATTTTGAAATTAAAGAGTTTAGTTGTAGCCTGGTGAGAACCCTGTGAGTTGAACAGAGTTGGACTATGAAATTGGGCGGTTTTTGTATCGGTTTTTCCGGTGGCCGGTCGAACCGGTAACGCATAGGCTGATTCCGGTGAAACCCATATCGGGGTTGGGTCACGGCAGGTGAAGGCGAAATTCGTCTTTGCATTGCTGAAAAGAAAAAGGGTTTTCCCGAAAAAAGTCAGCAAAAACAGAGTGATAAAAACTGCGTGACTCAGTGTGTGTGTGTGTGTGTTTGGGGTTGGGAAGAAAGCGACGGCAAGTCTTCTGTATATATAGGAACAGAGTCAGAGATATCAAACAACAGAGAGAGAGAGAATAGTGACAGCGAACGAAGCTGTTTAGGATTTATTTGGTGGAAGAAGAAAAGGAAAAGTAAGAGCATAGGGAGAAGGTTCTTTTTGTATTCTAATTCTACACATGTTTGGATTTTATTTAATTTATTTTTTCCAAATATTTGGATTTTGAAATTATTGCTTTTTTTCTTTTTCTTTTGCCTATTCGTCTTTCCTTTTTTTTTTTAATAAAAGAAATGAGATTGTAATTTTTTTTGAAAGCTTAATTTTATGTATTAGTATCTCGAGAATTGTTGATCTATGAATTGATAAAGATATTTAAAAGTTGTTATTATGGATTAGTATCTCGAGATTTTTTGATGAGCATGAACAAATCATTTTTGTAGTCGTTATAAAGCGAGAAGAACATGTGTTAGCTTAGTGGTATATTTGCGGATAAGGTAAGTAGGTAATTAACGGTCAAGACCTGAAATGAAACGACTTAACGAACCGATATTTTGTCTTATATGAAAATTAATGTTGAATCATAGATAATATATAAAAGTTACTGTGATGTATCTCAAGATCCGTTGATCGATATGATTTTTATAGCCGTAATAAAATGAGTAAAACAAATTTTTATATTATTTTTTTAAAAATAGCTTTTGGTTGAATATATTACTTGAAATAACAAAAAAATTTATTAGCAAAAAAACAAAAAACAAGACAAATTTCATAGTGGGACCTCACGGGAGAAGTAGAGATTATGGAAATTTGAGCGGTAGTTTAAGTGGTTTGCTTGGAGGTCAAGTTTTATATTATATATAATTTGCTTAAAAATTTATTCGTAACGGATATTTAAATAATTAGTATTTTGAGTAATGAAATACTTGTGAAATCTTATTAAGATTTAGTGAATAGAAAAATAGTAAATAAGTTGAATATATTCCTAAATAGTCTCCTTTTTTTTTTGTAGGATCATTAAAATGGTAGGGAATTTAGGGGTAAAATTTAATTTATTACGTAAAGAGTAGATTTAGGGGGATACTGTGTGGAGCAGGGTGATTTAGACAATTAAATTAAAGAATCATTTCACAATTTTAGAAAAACATAATTTCTTGTTAAAAGTTGTAAATAATTCTTCAACTGGCTAGCTGTAATTTTTGGAAATTGACAAATATTTGATAGTGGGTAGAAAATATGTTACTCGTGAATAACATTTTTAAAAATATTTTAAATTAATTTTCATCAAAGATACAACATAATATGACTTACTTGAGGATTATTTTGTCCTCCATATGATAAACGTTTTGTTTCTACCTGCCAAATATGAGTAATTATTAGTATAACTGTTACTTGAGGATAAGTTGGGAATAATATATTTTATGGACCAGCTGTACACCAATTAGAAAGTAAGAATATATTATACTAGTAATTATTGTAAACATATTTTAAATTGAATAACATATAGTATTTAGTACGATGAATCAAGTATTCCATAATAATTCAAATAATTACTATTGCAACAATAAAACAACTCGGTGTAATCTCACTAGTAGATTTAAAGAGGATAAAGTATACGCAGATCTTACTCTTATCCCAAAAAGGATAGAGAGGCTATCTTTAGGAGACTCTCGACTCAACAGGAGAGACGATAATATCAAGGGAAAAATAAAAGAAAAGGCATGTAACAACAAAATAAAATAAAATATCAGACCTCGCTAATGGGATTTTACTGGATATGTTGTTGTTGTTGTTATACTTTAATAAATAAAATAAGAATAATAAAAGTCTTTTACAAAAATATTTAAGTTCATTTTTCTCTTTAAAATAATTATATGACCTTGATAATATCCTTTTGGTAATTTGACATTCAAAAGTACTTTTTAGAAAGATCGGCTAATAGCCTGTTTGGTTAAATTTTTTTTTGGGCCAAAAATGTTTTTTTGGCCAAAAATTGAGGTGTTTGGCCAAGCTTTTGGAAGGAAAAAAAGTGTTTTTGAGGAGAAGCAAAAGCAGTTTTGGAGAAACAGAAAAAAGTAGCTTTTCTTCAAAAATACTTTTCTGAGAAGCACGTTTGAGAAAAATACACTTAGAAGCAGTTTTTAAAAGCTTGGCCAAACACTAATTACTGCTTAAAAGTATTTTTCAAATTAATTAGCCAAACACAAACTACTTCTCGCCAAAAACACTTTTTTTAAAAGTACTTTTGAGAAAAACACTTCTCAAAATAAGCTGATTTTAGAAGATTGGCCAAACAGACTATAAATATAATTTGTTTATCAAATGTTACAGAAAGTACTTTCTTAATCGAATTGGCCAAACATAAATTATAAATTTTTTCAATACTTTTGAATAAAACACTTTCGAAAAAATATATTTTTAAAAATACTCAATTTTTTACAGCTTGACCAAACGGGCTTTTAAGTCTTTGAATATGATAAACTCGAGTCGTTGAATATGACAAAACAATACGGACTTTTCAACTGACTAATCAATTCCGCCAATTTTTTTTTAAAATATGATAACTGACCTCGAAAGTAGAGCTAAATCACGTTACAGTGTTGAGAAAATATACTACTCCTATAAAAGTCTGTTTTTAGTATGTTATCTCGACGGATTAGATTTAAGATTTTCATTTTATTAGACGAAAAATACCCGCGATAATTAAATCCTGGTCCACCTTTACCTAACAAAATTCTGATTTATATAGTAGGACTAAAGAGATAATGAACAAATGGCTCTATTAATTTTACTTTACTTGGGTTAGTTTGCTTTGCCTAACTAGGAATCTGTTTTTTAAGATTTTGCGTGACCACAACAACCGACGAGTAAAAATTGGCTATTCATGTAAAAAACTGGCTGCTTTATAAATTCTACGGAAAATGTCCAAATATACCCGTGAACTATTTGAAATAGGATAAATATGCCCGTCGTTAATAGTTTGGCCCAAATATATCCAAACCGTCCAATAGTTATGCAAATTTGCCTTTATTTAACGGAAACAATATTTTTCTTTTTCTTAAATTAATTAATACCAAACACATCCTAAAAACAACCGACCCAACCCGATTTTTAATTAATCTGTCATCTTCTTCCTTCTTCTCTCCATCTTCTACCTTCCGTCTTCTTCTTCGGGGATTCACGTCTCTCTCTCTAAGCTCTCTTTCTTCCCATTTTCCAAACCTTAAACCCCACCCTACTTCCCATTTTCAAGAACCCATCAATAAACCCATAAGATTTTAAAGGTAATCCTCTTGCCGGTAAAAATGGCAGGTAGCCGGAAAACCATTTCCGGCACATTTCGATTTTACTTTTCGATCTAAGAAAAAACTTTTTCCTTTTTGTTTCAGCAAAAAGGTCATCAAAACTAACATTTCCTTGGGTTTTTTTGTGCAGATTTTGTAAAAATGACGGAAGCAAGAGATAGAATATCAAGGACGGAGGAGGACCTAATGGACATCTATAGTCGTAGACAGAGGACAACTGTAAGGAATGAAGGAGGCGGCATTGTGATTTTTCAGGATGAACAAGACGATGCGTCGGCTACTAGAACAAGGGTGGGTTTGGGTGGTGGTGGTAGGGCTGGTTGGGTCTTTTAGAATTAGGGTGGGTAGGGTCGGGTCGATTATTTTCAGGACGAGTTTGGTATTAATTAATTTTAAAAAAAGAAACAATATTATTTTCGTTAAATAAGGGCAAATTTGCACAGCTGTTGGACGGTTTGGACATATTTTGGCTAAACTATTAACGACGGACATATTCTCATTGTACCAAAATGCTCACATCCTTTGGTTTGGTGTTCATCTAAGGTAAAAACTAAAAATTTACACGCATACGGTGCAACCAGTGCAAGAAAGTGGATGTGCTAAGGTACAACTTCGTGCAACTGTTGCGTCCTTACTTTTGACGTTTGAATCGGAGTTTGCTGGGTAGTAAAGTGGTCCGTGAAGGTTAGATAAGGCTTATGTTAAGCAAGCCGAAAGGAAAAAAACCAAGAAGTTGTTTTCGTTCGATCGACGAAATCAATCGTACTTTCACTATTGATCAACCTCTTACTTAGTTGAACTTTTCCTTTTAAAAAGTATTTGATACGATGGAAGGCAGCATCTATGAAAATATTTTATTGAAAATGTTTTCCATGATTATTTGGTAGGTTAATGAAAAATACTTTTTCGAGAAAAACATATACTAAAGATTAATCATATTAGCACGTTTAATATTGTTTTGGTGAAATATTTTAGTAAAGATTAAAAATAATGTGCAAGTATAAGTTGGAGCAACATATATGGAGTTAAAAGTTAAGATAGTTATTAAAAAATATATTTTTCTCATAATTAACTGAGATTGATAGAAAATATTATTCGTCAATGACTTCCTCATGAACATTTTTCTAGACTTTTTCTTACAAAACACACCCTTAATTACATGAAAAAGGATTGCTCTCAAGTTAGGACGAACATTTTCTTACACATATCCGAGAAGGCAAAAAGCCAGTGACACAGTGTTCAATGGGCAAATAATGACATGCTCATCTTTATCGTTTTCCACTTAAATATACAAAGAAAACTCACGTTAAAGTATGAACTCGTGATGTGCGCTTAAGGCGCATATTATGTCATGCACTCTTACAATTGAACTGAAGTCCGCAACACTAGAATGAACCTTTTCTTTGGTTCTTCTCTCATTGATTAGTGATAAGTTATGCGATTATAGTTTTAATGATTTATCAAACTTCATGAGAGAACCAAAAATAGAACCTAATATAATTTATTCCTTTGCGTTCATTGTAACTAATACGATGTCCGATTTAATTCTCAAGTAAATCAGATAAGGGAACAATAGAGGGAACAGATGGATCAGTTTCTCCAATCGTCATACAAGTCAACTCTACAACTGTTAAAGTTGTTGCATTGTACTCACAATAGTACAATAGCATAGTTGAAGCTTGCTAGAGACTAGACACTCCCTTGCATCATCTATCATGACCTCACACATATATTATCAACATGATGCAAGGTTTTTATTCAAGACTTGCAAACCTAAACAATTCTTCTCTCAAGTGTACAGTTACCTTTGTTTTCTCTGAGGCATTGAAGAACAAATCAGCGACAGAACAAATGACCAGTTCCCAACATTGATTATGTCTTATATCCTTTAGCATTGTTGTGTCTTTATTTCATGTTATTTACTTATAATTTCTACACAGCTTTTTAGAAGCATTTAGTACGATATCATTTAATCCAATATTGCTTTTGGTTATTTGACAAGAGTTAGTCAAGAGTGTGACTTTATAATAGAGTTATTATAAATGGCTAGAGTTATTGTAAAGGGTGAAAGATTAAGAGTTTAATTCCAAACTTGCAATAGGTTGTAATATGAAGTTTGCCCAGTTAGAAAAGTTGAAAGCTTACTTGGCTAGGTCGTAATTTTTAATCCCGCGAGATGGGAGTTTTTCATGTAAATATCATTGTGTTATTTACTTACCGTTGTTACTGTGGAAGGTTCTCTATACAGTTTGGTGAACCCTTAGTTCATGTCAATTGGTACCGGGGCAGGTTTTTTCTAAAAGGTTAACACCTAGAACGGATCTACATAGCTGCTCCACCAAACTCCGAGGAAGGACAATCGAATTATTGACCACCAAGATTCAACGGCCAATATTACGGCTGGTAAAAAACAAGAATGCATAACTTTACCATGACTAAGGACTCAGAGTTGTGGGATGTGATCTATGATGGTCCTTTTGTTCCCACAAAAATAATTGGCGACGGAACAATTACAGTTCCAAAGACAAGGAAAGGCTATGCCCAATAGGGGAAGACTGCGGTAAAAGGATGTCCGTCTGTTGATGGCTAGCTCGTACACGCAAATATTGGACCTAGGTTTGTTGATGGATCTGGTCTTGTCGAACAGGTCCGGATTCGAGGTTCGAACACAAAAGCCCACTAGCCGAGCTGAACTGGTTAGTGATGGAAGCAATTCCCACGAACTGAGNTTCATGTCGAACGGGTAGGGTACAATGATGTTGACCGAAAGGCTTGAGAAGAACTTCAGGGCAAATAAGGTTCTTGTTTGTGGGATTGGACCTGATGAATACAACCCTGTTTGATCCTGTCATTCTACTAAGGAGATCTGGGAAGCTCTCCAAACCGCCCATGAGGGAATTACTCAAGTTGAGCATTACAAAATTGATAATTTATGTGTCATGTTATGTTTTGATGATCTAAAAAACTAAATGTTGAGAGCCAGATGGGAAACCTGCTCCACATCCTCAAAGTGCTCAAGATCAACAAGTCTCAAGTATGAGACATGTTCTAACATTCATAGCCAAAGAAACAACAAAGGGAACTATACCAGTCAAACCCCATAGTTGTAAAGTTGTTGCAACTATTTTACTACACACACGCAATAGTGCAAACAGTGCAATAATCACTTTATGGGGAATGCCTTCATACCAAACATGCTTACATCATTCAAGTGGTGTCACTTGTGTGATGAACATAAAGTATCTTCAACTGAACTACCCCTTATAAACCCTTACTCTGCTTTTGCCAAAAAATCATTTGCACCATGGACCCAAATCCGTTTCTTAGTCCAACATAAACCAAAAGGAGTCAAGGAATATGTTGCTACCTCAAAACTTGACCAACATCCTATTCTTGCCACTCGAGAGGAACAATTTATTACCCTCCAAATTCCAGATGATTTTCCCAGACAGTGGAGAGACCATGGTTTTACCCATATCCATTTTGGTGCTATCCGAATCGCTCTGACTTATCATGGAAGAAAAGGTCAACCAGTTGTTGCTCGACTTTCTCTTTAAGACACAAGATATTTGGAGTACCAACATGTAAATTTGGGTACTGCAGAAGTTACCTTGAATGCAGGGACTGTTTTCATAACCATCTTTCCAAATTTCAATATGTCCCTTTACGACCCATACTTAACCGAAGCCCTAAAAATCCAGGTCCAAATTCAAGGTGCCCCACAAGCCAAAGATTGTATCCAAACCACTCTTCATCACCAAATAGCGTGGCGAGTCCAAAATCATGCCATGGATCTTTGCCTTCCCGGAGGAGAAAATGCTTTACTCTTGAATATTGATGCTACTAAAGGAAATACCATGTGCACCCAAATACCCAGACAAATNTAAAAGAAATGACAAAATTGTTTCCATAAGCCTTGACCATTCCCATCTCAAAAAATCCAATAAAACCATCTTTTCTTGCCAAATGATCCAACCCAAAGATACACGAGATACATGGCCTGACCCTGACAAAGAATTCTTATGGAATATACAAAGCATCATGGAAGAACATGATTGGTGTCAAGAAGGCCGAAGAGTTTGGTGGTTCAAATGCCCCTTTACGGGACACTACCCTTGGGATCTCGGTTGTGACTGCCAAGATTGTTTGGAAGATCCAATTGGAGAGTATGATGAACACCACCAGTGTCACTGGGAAATTTTTTGCCTCAACGAGCCCAACCAAAAATCCAAGAAAAAGGGGAAAACTACTGAAAAGCAGTTTCGAGCCAAATATGAAAACAAAGACCCTTCAATTGGTTCATTAAGCCGTCCAGGTAAATATGAATTTCTGGTCAGTTATAAACCCCAAGAATGGCCAAAATTACCAGAAAAATTCACTCCAAGTTGGATTATAGTGGAATCACCCCAGAATCCAAAAAGCCACCTGAACCTAAAACTGCATCAACCCAAAAGTCCACACACCCATAAATATTCATGATGAGCCCTTCAAGTTCCAGCCATACTCAAGATTTTCCTCCACTTCAACCTTTTGAAAAAGAAGGTATCAGTCATGCTCCAAAAATCCCCAAGAAAAACATAGTATTACCTTCTGGAGAAAAACCCCCAACAAGTGACATCGAGGCAACAATGAACTGGCAATCAGAAAATTTCATATGCCAAAATAAATTGCTCAACAATATTGGCAACTCCATAAAAAACGTTGCCCATGCTCAAAACAAGTTAATGAGCAAAGTGGAAACAATTGAGAAAAATGTGGAGCAAACATCATCTCATCATGCATGACTAATCAAAGCCTTGGAGCTAAGATTGGCAAATTTACAATATGAGATTTGTCCGCCAGGAACTTCACTTTTCCAGTTCTTCCAACAACAACAAAAAGAGATGATTTCACTCAAGGAACAAATCCAACTTTTGAGAAATGACCGCTTTGAGTCACAAAAAACCCCACTTTTCCCTTCAAAACCTACCTTCTACCCCATGTCAACACAAGCATATTCCCCACCAAAAATGGACAACACATTTTCTACTTTTCCTACTACCTCACACCATCCTATCTCTTTCACCCAACCCTTAAAAGAAGAAACTAAATTCGATATTGCAAAAATGGTTTGGGAAAGGAAAGATGCTCTTGCAGCCAAAAAACAAACCAAGAAAAGGCGAGACCAAGGAGAAAGTTCAAAAGGGTCCAACCTTGAAAGTCTGATGATTTCCGATCAGAAGATTCCGGACTTCTATGTTTCCCAACCAATAAACATGTCAGAAGGAGATACTACATGTTCAGAATCTCTAAATTCTTCTGACGATGATACAATGGAAGATAGCTCTCAATCAAGCAATGATTCCACAGAAAACTCTTCCGAAGAAGATGATCCCCCGATATTCGTGAGCCAACCAAGAGACCCAGAAANATTAGACGACGTCAAAGTTTCGAAATGGCCTCAAAGGATCCAAGACTTTTATACTTGGATGGTGACCAAAAAATTGGTGGAACGGGAAAAGTATATCATCCTATCAGAACTAACTTCACGGTTCTCAGGAATCCTCAGAGATTAGTGGAATTCACTTGGGATTCAAGACAAAAATATTTTTCTTACATCCCATGATTTTGCCTTCAACATCAAGATTCTACATGAAGTTTTCTGCGGAGATACTGGCCAAAGAGATGAAGTGTGTGTCATTCGACAGAAATGACATTGACAGGCATCTTCAAAAAATGGCAAAGATATACTTTGAAATTGGCGGAGACATCAACCTGAAACAAGCATTTATCTCTTCCCTTCCAAAGTTGTTGGCGAGCCGAAGCATGACCATCATTGAAGAAAAGTTTCAATCAATAACAGTCTCACAAGTCAGCTACATCAGGCAAGCTATATTCGTAGCTTTGGAGGATATTTGTACAAAGCGCTCAGCCCTAAAACAAATTATCCAGCACAACCCAGTGCTTGACAAAGCATGTCGCAGATCTGATCTGATCACTGGATCAGAATGTTCCTGCAAAACATCTAGGCGACAGAAATAATTCAGGAGTTTCAGATGGCCAAGAATTTCAGATGGAAAATCAAGGTCAAAGAAACGCACAAAATATTTCAGACGTAGAAGGCCAGGAAATTTTCACAAGAAAAACAGATGCTTTATTTGCCACAAGATTGGACATTTTGCAAAAAACTGTTCCCAATCAAGAAGATCAGTCAAACTCCTTCAAGAAATTGAAGATTATACTGGCATACATCTCGGAAAAGAGGAGGACCTTGAATCCATATTCTCTTTGGATAATGAACCTAGTGAAGAAACTCTATTCTCTCTGGATATCTATGAAGATCAAGGCAATGATCACAATCAAATTTCATAACTAGAGATCGAAGCCCGAGAGGAAATCAATGCTCTCACAGTCGTTCCTCAAGTAGAACTCAAAGTCTATTCGTCCAAACGGGATAGACCAATTCGAGTTATTTCTTTCATCGACACTGGAGCTGCTTCCTTACTCATAAATCCTGTTGTTCTCCCGGAAGATTAATGGATGCCGCACTTTAAGGATTTCAACACTGCATCAAATGGAATCCTGACTACCACTGTCATCATAAAGCATCCGGTTACAATTGAGTTCTTTCCAGGACTGAAGTACAGAACCAAGCCGATAGGGTCTGATGTACCAGGAAAAGATCTTATTGTTGGGTTCGACATTTACAGGCAACTCAGAGATCAACTCCAGATCAAGGCTAACGGGATAGCTTTCAAGAAGCAGTTCAAACCTTATTCTGAGATTCCAAGGCTATTCCAAATCACCAATGATGAACAAATCAAAGAGATTGAGCAACATCTCATTGAGAATTCATGTGCTGAATCCCACAAAGACTTCATGAAGAAAGGAAAAAAGGCCGTTATGGAAAAATGAAGAATTTTTTATTAAGCTCCCTTTGAAGAAGAATGAAAACATCAATCCAACAAAAGCAAGTCATTCAGGCATGAATCCAGATCATCTCCAGCTTGCAAAGAAAGAATGTGAAGAACTTTTGGAATTTGATCTAATAGAGCCATCAGATTCACAATGGGCATGCAAAGCATTCTACGTCAACAAAAGAGCTGAGCAGACAAGAGGAAAACTCAGGTTAGTCATTAACTTCCAGCCACATAACAATTTCCTCCAAGATGATAAATTTCCTATCCCAAATAAACTCACTTTTTTCTCCCACCTAGCCAAGGCCAAATATTTTTTCAAGTTTGATTTAAAATCAGGATTTTGGCAATTGGGAATCCACCCTGAATAAAGACCCAAAACTGGTTTTTGCATCCCCGATCATCACTTCCAATGGAAGCTCATGCCCTTCGGATTGAAAACTGCACCCTCCTTGTTCCAAAAAGTCATGATAAAAATATTCCAGCCCATCCTCCATACCTCTTTGGTTTACATTGATGACATCCTGCTATTCAACTATACATTGGAAGAACATGTCAATTTGCTTCGTCAGTTTGAGGCATTGATAACACAATACGGGATCATGCTTTCAGCAAAAAAGATGGTTCTTGCCCAAAAGGAAATTGATTTTCTTGGAATGCATTTTATCCAAGGTGCATACAGTCCAGGACCACATATATGTCAAGAACTACTCAAGTTTTCAGATACCAACCTCACAACAAAGCAGATCCAACAGTTCATGGGCATAGTAAATTATGTGAGAGATTTCATCCCAAATATCTCTACATATATTTCTCCACTCACAGACATGCTCAAGAAAAAATGCTCCATCATGGGGAAAGAGGCAAGATGAAGCAGTCAGAGAAATAAAGGAGATTTCTATTGGAGTGTCGTTCTATTTGAAGAAAAAGGTGGCCATAGAAAAATATGCGGATATGCCAGCGGAAAGTTCAAAGAGGCCGAGCAACATTACCACTCAACCTTCAAGAAATCCTTGCAGTAAAAAATGGAATCAAGAAATTCAATTTTTTCTTGATTCACACAGAATTTCTGATAGAGATGGATATGAAGGCCTTCCCAAAGAGATCGAGATAAATGCAAAAATTATTCCCAATCCTCAAATTCGCAGATGGGCTCAATGGTTCTCTCCCTACAAGTTCCAAGTCAGACACCTGAAAGGAAAGGATAATATTCTCGTAGATTTTCTGTCTCGACCGAAAGAATTTTCAAAAAGATTTCCCCCAGCAAAGATGAAGTCAAAGCAAGATCCAACCAGTCACATTTCATGTTCTCATATATACCAAGAACAAGTTCATTGAAGCCAACATATCATCCACCGGAGTTGTTCAACCTCATGGATCCCTTCGATCCGTCAATTCTTATGGAAAGAAGAACTTATTATGAGCTTCAAGTTTTCCGGCATGATGGGGGATCATCTCTCAAGCCATATGGGGTCAATCCAGAATATTTGTTCTGCCATATATTCATAGCTCAAGCCAAGGATTTTCCACAAGAATTATTATGGTTTTTCTGGTACCTATGTCATCAGTACTAGATCTTCATGGAATTCAAGTGCAATGTCTTCAATGATTTTGACAACATTGAACCAGCTCTTAAAGTATTTCTATTATGATTCAAGCTTAGAAGATATTGGGTAAAATGTTTCAACGATTCCTACAATGCAAAGGTATTCATGTTTCATAGGCCAGTAAAGATTATTAATGGAAAAGTCCAGGCACAAGCAGAGGCGTCATTCTGGTGGAAATTTCCCGTGTCTATATTATCCATGTAAGAAGAATACAATGAAGCACAAAGAATTATCTTCCAGCAAAATAGGTGCATCCCGAAAGAAATATGGACAAAAGATTGGGCAAGTTGGAATTATACCAACACTCATCCTCACTAGGAAAAAGTCTGAGAAGCAGCAAAAGAATATCAAACTCCGTATGAAATCATCCGGGAAAAAATCACTCATGACATCTCCAGATTAAGGTTGAGGATCACATCCCACAATCCAAAGATTCAGGAACACACCGAAAAAGAATCGTCAAGTTCTAGGCGTTACTACACAAGATCTCTGAAAAGATGCCTAGAAGACAAACCAAGAAGATCAATGGAAGACAATTATCTAAATCCCTGTTAATCCCACCATAATCCTCCATTACCTACCAAAAAACCCTAAAAAATCATCTACCCATGCCAAGACAAAATTTCACATCCTTTCAAACCAGCTGATTCCAGAATTGATCAAGCTTCCTCTTAAGTGTGTTGCCAACCTGCAAGTGACATTGAAGGCATCAATAACAAAGAGCAACATAACGAAAGATCAGTTTTCTGCATTGAGTCATCATATATCCTTAGTTGTGTAGAACCTTTGTCAACCTAGCTTAGTTATAAGCGTTGTGTAGGAAACCTTTTGTAAAATCATAAACCATGTGTTTGTGTTTTGGATAGAGTTAGTCGAGTTGTAAGCTTTGTAATAGAGTTATTACAAGTTAGCGAGGGATTAAGAGGTTAATTCCTAGGTTACAATAGTTTGTAATCTTAAGTTTTCTCAGTGGTGAAGTTGAAATCCTACAAGGGTAGGTCGTGATTTTTAATCCTGTGAGCTGGGAGTTTTCCACGTAAAACTCTATTATGTTATTTACTTACAGCTTTATGTGTGTATTCTCTGTGAACTAATAGAGAATCTAGTTCTCTATATAGTTTGGTAGACCCTTAGTGTCTATCAATTGATATCAGAGATGGTTCTTTCTATCAGGCTAACACCTAGAAATGATCCTCATGGATGCTCCACCAAACTTTGAAGAAGGTCAATCTACCTACAGACCACCAAGATTTAATGGCCAATAGTACGGATGGTGGAAGACAAGGATGCATGATTTATCATGGCTGAAGACTCAGAGCTATGGAATGTTATCTGCGATGGTCCTTTTGTTCCTATGAAGACTTTTAGAGAACTAGCAGTGGCAGTTCCCAAGACTAGGAAGGATTACAACGATGCTGACTGCAAGGCTATAGAGTAGTACTTCCTAGCAAAAAATATCCTCGTATGTGGTATTGGGCCAGACGAATACAACAAGATTTCTGCTTGTCAATCTGCCAAGGAGTTCCCAAGACTAGGAAGGATTACAATGATGTTGACCGCAAGGCTATATAGTAGAACTTCCTAGCAAAAAATATCCTCGTATGTGGTATTGGGACAGACAAATACAGCAGGATTTCTGCTTGTCAATATGCCAAAGAGATCTGGGAAGCTCTCCAAACCGCATACGAAGGGACAACTCAAGTCAAGCAGTCGAATATTGATATGCTAACCACTGAGTATGAGCTATTAATGATGAAGGATGATGAGTCCATTCAGGACATGCACACTTGTTTCACCTCTATCATCAATGAGCTCCATTCTCTGGGTGAAATCATTCCAAGGAACAAACTTTTCAGAAAAATATTCAGCGTATTACCTGGTTCCTGGGAAAGCAAAGTAAATGATATCATGGAGGCAAACGATCAACAAATGCTGACCATTGATGAACTCATTGGTAATATGAAAACTTATGAAAAGAAGAAGAAAACGGATCATGAGAGAAGAGAACCCAAAAGGGAGAAGAACCTGGTCCTCAAGGCAAATAACAATGAATTAAGTGGTGAGGATGCTGATATGGCTTACTTAACAAAGAGATTTCAAAAGATAGTTCGCAGAAATGGAGGTATTACAAAGAAAGGTAGCTCCAACAAGCCAAGAGGATATGACTTATGTCATAAGTGTGGAAATCCATGACATGTCATCAAGGATTATCCCCTCCTCAAGCAAGACCAGTACAAGCACAACACAGACAAAGCAGCTAAGAGGAATTCGGTTCTTGACAAAAGATTTAAGAGAAAAGAAGCCGCTGACATTGTTGTGAAACAAGCTCTTGCTGCATGGGAGACTCTTCCATCGAATCTGGAAAAGATGATGCACAAGGTGACACCTCCATGATGGAAATCGAAAGTGAAGCATCTGATTATGATTCCATCTTTGCCCTGATGGCAAAATCTGACGATGATGATGAGGTAAACTTTCTAGATGTTCAAAGAAATCTAAAGTTTTATTCTCAGAAAAAGCCTATATCCTTGGAAAACATTTTAATCGATGCTTATCACTATCTCATAAATGATAATAATGTTCTGATTAATAAGGTTGAAGACGTAAAAAATGAGAGAGATGACTTGCTGATAGTAGTCCTGCACCTAGAGGAAACAAAAGAGGAATTAAAAAGAGGAAATAGTTCTGGAACTATCCAAAAGGGAAGGAAGTTGCAAGTAAGGCACACATTAGACTTGAAAATGAACTCAAATATGTGAAATCTGGTTTGTGTGCTGAACTTAAAAGAAACCAACAACTTCAATATGATCTAGGAAGAGTTAAAAGTGACCTAGAAAAATCTCAAAGGTAGACCTGGTCCTTAGATACAATTACTTCCATGTATGCAAGCAAGGGTGGGAACATGCAGAGAGTCGGATTCCAAAAGGAAAAGATTTCCTATAATCCACATATCAAATATGTTACTGTCCATGATAACTGGCTTTGCACCCACTGTAGGAACACTAGCCACTTTAAAGAAAACTGCAAGGCTAGAATTCAACCTCAACAGAAAAACAAAGTGTTTGCTGAAAAGGTAACCACTGCTATGGAACCTGGTTCCTATAACAAAAAACATGTATTGCCTGCATGGATAAAAAGAAGTTTAATTCACCCTTTTCCTCATTACAAGGGACCCAAACTTGTTTGGGTTCCTAAGTGTAATATTTGATTCTCTTGTGCAGGGAGAAGTGAAAGGGAGCATCCATAGATGGTATATGGATAATGGCTGTTCTAAGCACATGACTGGAAGCACTAATGATTTCTTTTCACTCAAAGCCCTAAAAGGAGGAAGTGTATCCTTTGGTAATGGAAAAACGGATACATTCTGGGTGTAGGAAGAATTGGGAAGTCTCTCACTTCTCAATATGTGTATTATGTAAACGGCTTAAAGTACAACTTACTAAGTGTTTCCCAAATCTGCGACAAGGGAAACAAAGCGGAATTTTTGTCAAATATATGCACAATCACAAATCTTGTGACTGGTGAAGTGGTCCTAGTGGCTAAAAGATACAAAAGCATTTATGTTGCTGATTTGGAGTCCTTACAAAATGGGGATCTCACATGTCTGAGTGTTGTTTATGATGATGTTGAACTATGGCGTAGAATATTGGGTCATGCAAGTTTCACGTTGCTGAACAAATTGGACAAGAAGGACCCGATTCATAGCCTGCCCAAGTCAATCTTCAAGGATCACAAGGTGTGTGATACATGCATAAAAGGAAAGCACGTCAGATCCTCCTTCAAGCTAAAAAGGAAAGTTAGTACCTCAAGGCCACTTGATCTCCTTCATATGGATGAGGGTGCCAAGTAGAGGAGGAAAGAAGTATATTTTTGTTATAGTGGATGACTATTCCAGATTCACCTAGACTTTGTTCCTCAGAACCAAGGATGAAACTTTTTCAGTATTTGCAACATTTGTGAAAGAAGATCCAGGTGAAGATGAGCCATAATGTAGTATGTATAAGATCTGATCATGGCACAAAATTTGACAATGCGAAATTTGACAAATTTTGTGTTGAAAATGGCATAAGTCATAACTTGTTAGCTCCAAGAACACCTCAACAAAATGGTGTTGTGGAAAGGAAGAATAAAACTCTTGAAGACATGGCAAGAAAATGTTGATTGACAGCGGCATTGCAAAAAGTTTATGGGCAGAAGCAGTTAACACTGCATGCTACTTGGTGAACATGTGCATGATAAGGACATTTGGCTGTAAATGTTTTGTCCTCAACAATGGTAAGGAAACAATTGGAAAATTCAATGCCAAAAGTGATAAGGAATCTTTTCGGGTTATTCATCGCAAAGCTAATCCTACAAAGTACTCAACAAAAGAACTCAATGTGTTGAGGAAAGCATACATGTGACCTTTGACGAATCTCACCACATATGTGGAAAAGATTCACATAATAAGATTGATCAAGATAGAGAGAAATCAATTGTTCCTGGTGAAGTCATTGACATGGCAAATGGAAAGGCTGACATGATTAGTCAAGTCAAGGAATCAAATGTTGAAGGTGACACTCTATCTCCAACTGATGTTGTCACGACCCAAATTTTCCTCCGTTGGGTATCGTGATGGCACCTAGTCTTAGGGACTAGGTAAGCCTAACATTAGTAAACATAAATAAAGAATACTGAAACCTTTGAATGCTTCGCGATAAAATCTTTATACATTACATATCATCCCAAAACCCGATAAGTACAAGTCATAAGCTTTAAGAAAATCTACGCTAAGATTCTCTAAATACCATTGTCCGGAATGAATACAACAGTGTATAAGTACTATTTGTAAGAGGGTGACTCCGAAATTGTGAACGCTGAAATGGTTTGCCTCGAGTCTTCACAACAGCAACCGCACATCTAGCTACCGATCAACTGCTATGCCAACAACCACATGAGCTGCACACAAAAATGTGCAGAAGAGTAGTATAAATAAGCACATCACAACGGTGCCTAGTAAGTATCAAGACTAACCTCGGTGGAGTAGTGACGAGGACTAGTCAAGACACCCACTGGTCTAATAAATGAGATAGACATATATACAGGATATGACGAAAATATGAAATCTGTCTAATGACTACACGAAATAGTGAACGACATAACACTACAACACGGAAAGAAATGCAACAAACAACAATGGAGTAGCATAGTAATACACCGACGAATGGACCAAAACAAAACTCAAGTGCCGGAAACCACAACACAGAAAGGATACTAGTAACTCACACTGCAATAATATCTACCTCAATCTTTAGCTAACAGCTCCAATAATTCAGTCAAAACTTCGAATGTAATCTCTCACCCACAAGTTAAGTTGAAAACCTTAAACTGTATTTATTTCGAAAATAAGGAACTTCTTTTGAAAAGTACTTACTCTAATTATATATATATATATATATATATATGTACATACTTTGCAGAAAGAGAACCCTTAAGTGTAAAACCTTCAAGATACATGCTTTTGAAAAATTATACTTCCCAATAACTGTCTTTCTCTCATAATTTTCTCATTGAATAATAATTTTTCGAATATGCCTTTCAACCACATCTTTCCAATAAATATCCCTCCACACAGATTCGTTGAGATAAAGCCACCGGGATCTCCATCCCATAGTTCATAATTAGCCATGAGGTACAGGGGGGAATATCAAGTCACGTCAATAATGAAATAAGGGGAAAATGTGAATGCTCAATTGAAACTACGGATTTAATAACACTGAAACAAGTGCAGAAAATATCAAATAGGAAACAAGCATGATGAAGCAAATATCAAAGAGAATACAACGGAAGCAATAACAATACATAAACAAGTGCGGGAAAATATCAAACAAGAATCCACAGACATAATAATACAAAGACAAGTGCACGACATCACCCTTCGTGCTTTACTCTCATCCTCACCAAAACAAGTGCACGACATCACCCTTTGTGCTTTTACTCTCATCCTCACAATAAATAAATAGAAACGGCACGACATGACCCTCGTGCTAATACTATCATAATATGGCACATAATGTCCCCTCGTGCTAAAATATCATAAACATGGCACGGAATGTCCCCTCGTGCTAAAATATCATAAACATGGCACATAATGTCCCCCGGAGCTAAAATATCATAAACATGGCACAGAATAGTTCCTCGTGCTAAAATATCATAAACATGGCACAAAATGTCCCCTCGTGCTAAAATATCATAACATGACACGGAATGTCCCCTCGAGCTAAAATATCATAAACATGGCATGAAATGTCCCCACGTGCTAAAATATCATAAACATGGCACGGAATGTCCCCTCGTGCTAAAATATCATAACATGACACGGAATGTCCCCTCGTGCTAAAGTATCATAAACATGGCACGGAATGTCCCCTCGTGCTAAAATATCATAACATGACACGGAATGTCCCCTCGTGCTAAAGTATCATAAACATGGCACGGAATGTCCCCTCGTGCTAAAATATCATAAACATGGCATAGAATGTCCCCTCGTGCTAAAATATCATAAACATGGCACAGAATGATCCCTCGTGCTAAAATATCATAAACAACAGTTTGGAAAGGAAAATCAACAATAAGAACCATAAATCACAACATCCCGGCAAGGGAGTCAATAATGCAAACAGTATCATTAACAACATAAACAGTAGTAGAAAACATACCATCTCGGCAAGGGAGTCAACAATGAAAACAATATCATCCCGGCAAGGGAAACAACTATAACCAATCTCGCCTAAACAGTTAACTTCACAGAATAAAACTTAGCTTGAACAAAAGCCCGATATTAGGCAACATCAAGGAAATATCAACAACATAAATGTCTATCAACTAGACCTAAGTAGCACTTAAGGGAAGAATCATATAAATCACAATGTAAGACACACGAACATGCTTGATACCAACGAACAGATGTTCCCAACTACGGCTAACCAACTATAAAGCTAGATAACACTAACATAGTCAATTTGGCAGTTTTAGGAAGAAAATATAGCATGATGATAATAGCGGTAAAATATTCGGTTAAGTCAATTAAGATCAAATAGCCGACGAAGGAATCCAAAATCAAGTAATTCTAATTTAAGCAGGTAAGGATGAAATTAACAACCAAGGATTCAAATGTAACATTTACAATTCATACACAGGTCACATAAGAACCTACAAATCCTAAAAGGCCAATCTATTTGCAAATAAGTCCAAATACACACTCGTCACCTCGCATACACGGACTACAATCAACAAGGAAGACTCAATCCTAAGGGGAAGTTCCCCCACACAAGGTTAGGCAAGATACTTACCTCAAAGACGATAACCCGATACACTAAAATGAACTTCTCGGGCGAAAAGACTTCCGGACGGCTCTGATCGGCTCTCACCTACACTACTATAGAGTAGCAAGATGAGGGTCGGAGCAGCTTTTACCCAAAGGATCGGGATCGAATCCATAGGGAGTTATGATTGTGGGAGTTGAGTTTCTAGGTAATTTAGTAGTGGTTCGTGCTCTTAATTGCACTTTCCATATTTTTTGTTTTGACAATTATACTAATAGTAATTTGCCAATTAACTAACGAATGTCTTTTTGGTTGTTTTCTTAATAGATAAAAGGCACTAGGGTTATGACTTTCTCCTAGGCGAGTATTTAACGGGATCCAATACCTAAGGCAAAGATGTTAGCAAAGGGAACATGGCATAACCAATGCACGAAATTAGCCACTCTATACCTCTCGGTAGTTTGAGTGGCTTTGCCCTAATTGCCTCTCTCGAGGTCAATTGGGTGTCAAAATTATGCAAGCAATATTGGCTCAAGTAGAGTTTTACTATATCTAGGTTTAACCCGTTAATTGGGACTATCAATATCTTGATTTCGTCCCAATTCCTTGTTGGGCTGATTTTCTAGACTCAAGTTCTCTTTCTCAAGAAGAACCCAAGTCAAATAAATACCAATTAGTGTTTGCAACCACCAATTTTAACATGAAAACCACAAATCAGCCCAAATACCAATCACCCATAAACATCTAAGCCTTAATTTAGAGGACCCATTAAACACCCACACTAGGGTTGAGCCACAACCCTAGATAATGAGTTTAGCTACTCATAATAACTGAAGAAATCAGAGAAATAGATGAAGCAAAACCCATATAATTGAATTATAAACTAAAATTGAAACATTCAATGTTGAAATCCTTCTAAAAGTACTCAAAAAGATGAATAATTCACGAGCTCCCCACTATATCTCAGTACAAAGCTTAACCTAAAAAATAAGAAAAGAAACAATTTATACTTGGCCGAATTGTTTGGACAAAAATACCCCTGCGGGGTCACCGCGGACCGCGCAAAATGGACCGCAGCCGCGGTGAGGCTTTTGACTTAACAAACTGGGCTCTGAACTTGGCCACCGCGGTCCGCATAAACATGCACCGCGACCGCAGTGGCTTCAACGCAGACCGCGAAGAAAGGACTGTGGTCCGCGGTGGTCTTCTAGCCTTCAAGGTCAGGTTTCTCTGAATCTCTTGACCGCAGACCGCATAGATTGGACCGCGGTCCGCGTTGATTTTTCCCTTCAAAACAGCTCTCTGAATCTCACCACAGCGGACAGCATAAACTAGACCACGGTCCGCGATGACTTTTGCCTTGGAAACATATTCTCTGAATCTTTCCACCGCGGACCGCATAAAATGGACCGCGGTCCGTGTTGGATTAGCCTTGGGAAGCACTCTCTGAATCTCTTCAGTGCGGACCGCATAAAGTGGACCGCGGTCCGCACTAGTCAATATAACTCTGCCTGTGCTTGGTCTTGGTACTTGTGCAGGTTTCACTCCTTTTTGAGCAGGTCTTTGACTGTTTGTCATCCTTTTTGACTAAACCCTGCAACAAGCACAACAAGTAAGCCTTTCGGACTATTTTTCATACAATTGTATTCAAAACTTAAGTACGAAAGAGTGTAAAATAAGGTAAAATCCCTAGTTATCAACTCCCCCAAACTTAAGTTTTTGCTTGTCCTCAAGCAAAAAAAAAAAAGCCCCACCCCTCTTTGAATAAATCCAAGAAAATTCAGCTGCCCTAAGGTAACCTCTTCTAGCATCAATGGGGACTAACAATTGCCCTCAATGCAAATGAATCATTAACAACATTTGACCTTTAAAAACCATGGATTTCAGTGTGACACAAGAGCATCAAGAGTTGACTCGACTCATCAACGAAACTCTTACTACTACTTTGGTCATTGTGGAACCCAAACTCATACTGCTCAACTCCCCCTAAGCAAACCTCACTTTAAGATTGTAACACTTAGAACGAGGATAATGGGAGTTCACTCATCTCTCTCAAGGAAAAGACTCAAGTTCGGCTCGAAGTACCATAGGCTTGCCCCTTATGTGAGTCGCCACTAGTGTAAGCTTCATGCAACTCAAGATCATATATAGGACTTTTGTGGACACATGATGAAAGCTTTTGGTTTAAGGTAGGAAATATTTGGTCAAGGTGAGTTTTATCTTCCCTTAAGCACTTCATTTGTTTCATATTCTCTTGACTTCTTGAGTCATTTAGCTCTTTTTGAGGGGTTAGAGAGACACACTGTCACTCCTTCTTGTTCAATTCAATCATTTTTCTCCTTTATAAATATTCCACACCTTTAGTTTCTTTCTTTTCATTGATTCCCTTTTATTTCTTCTAACTTGTTCATTCTTTTTGGCTTTTTGATTTTTCTTTTCTTTCTTTTTCATTGCCTTTCCTTTTCTTCCTTTTTGTACTTTCTTTTTCACTTTGTTGCATTCCTCGTCTCTCCCTCAAACTTACATTTTTTTGCCTTGTGCTAAGGGAAGAAGGGGTGCCAAGAGAGGGTTAAATTGGTAAAGGCTTGTATCATGGTTTTTGAAAGAAGAAAAGGTCTAAGGCTCAAAAGGGTTGACTAGGGAAATTGTCATTGGTAGACTATGGAAATGTTCAAGTCATCATTCGGATCAAGGAGAGCCTATAATCACATCTCAAGTCAAACTACACTTAGGATTTCACCTAGACCAGGGCAAGTTCTAGACTAATGGCACGGGACTTGGAATTGCAATTCAAACTCTCACCACTCAAGCTATGGGATTGCTAAAGAAACAGAGTCGGGGGCCCACAACCACCTTAGTTATGATTTGAGCAACACAATGGTCCCAAAAAACCACTTGATGATTATCGTCCAACACAAGAGTCTCAAGATTACGACTTTCACCATCCTAAACACAACGATTTGTTTTTTACCATAGGACAAAAGACAAATGTGTTAGGCCCAAGTGAAGCTTTGCTTGAGGTACCATTCCTTACCAACTACTATTTACACAAAAGAAAAAAGAAAAACAGACTCAAACCCTTAAGAACGTTGTCACACCATCCATCATCGGGAAGAGCCATTCGGTTCACACAAATTCCACCTTTGGAAAGAACCGTGGCATTAAGAAAACCAAAGGCTTATTGCACACGAAAAATTCAAAACAAGAAGCTACAAAAATAAAATAAGAAGCTAGAAAAAGGAAAAATCCGTAAAGTTGAATGAATATATACAAGAGGGGAGTTAATCGAATATACATAAGGGGGAATGAATATATACATTAGATAGTAACTTTATATACATACCAAAAAGTGCAAAAATACGAAAAGTACTAGAATAGTAAAGTTATGTACATACCAAAATAAAAAGAAAGCATAATAAAAATAGTATCTCATTTATACAGTCATCCAAATCCAACCAAACTAGGGCTACCCCCTCAAATGAGACTAGCATTGTACTCAATGCTAACTAGCAAAATAAGCTCAAAAGTAAGGAGAGAGAGTAAAGAGAAACTCCTTATAGGCTCTCCGTCTGCATAGGATCCTCAGTGTGGGTCCCGGGGTCTGTGGGCTACATGGGAACCTGTGACTGGTCCCCAGAACCCTGTGTCTCCATCGGGACCTGGACCTCCTCTGTAACCTGGGCCTGTACTGGCAGCTGTGGCTGACTCGATTTATCTCCCTGTGGGTATGCCAACTCTATCACAATGCCCTCAGTACGTGGAAGCACTCTCTTCCTCTTTGCTGGCCTCTCTATCTTCGGCTCTAGCTCAGGCTGGGTAGCAGGGTCATGCAGCACCAGGTCTAATGGCAGTGATCCTCCTTCAGCTTATCTACCTCTTTCCTTAGCTTCTTCACTGACTCCTTGGAGGCACGAGTTTTCCTCAGCTTCTTGGTCTCCTTTGCAAGATCCGTCAGTGCCTTCCCATGAGAACCAACAACGTCCAAAATCAACTTCTGGTTATCAAGGATTTTCTTATGGTTGTCCAGAAGTTCCTTGATAGCGTCCTCCACGGACTATGGGACCTGTGGTGGGGGAGGTGCAGCTTGGGCTGCCACCGTCGTGGAAAGGATAAATAACTTAGAAGTAGCTAACTGCATCCAGTTGTTGATACTAGATAGGGTCTGGCTCAGACGGTGGGCAGTCAGAGGGTATGCCCGTGATGAAGGAATGCCTGGGGCTGCTGAAGTGGAAGGGCCGACAATGTCTAGGGTGGCTGAGGTGGACGAGCCAACAATGTCTAGGGTGACTGAGGCAGGGTGAGAAGATGCCACTACAACCACTGGCTCTTCAGACTAACCAGTGGAAGTGGTGGCTTTTCCTTTGAAATTTTTGCTTTTGGGGTTGTCATCACCCTGAAGGTTGTACTAGGAGAACGGAGCCTTTGGCTTCAACTTCACATCAAACTTCCTCTTTTCTACTTTTTGATTTTCAAGGTACATGGTCAAGAGATTAGGGAAGGGATAGGCTCTATCACCTTCATTCACCACCCGGTTGATAACCCTTGACATCACATTCCCGACATTGATTGGGATGCCTGCCATGATAGAAGCAATCAACACAGCCCGCCTGAGAGGAAGAGAATTTTCATGGAAGGTGGGGTCGAGCCTGCTACACACGAACGTCTCCCAACCTTTGGCCTCAAAATTTAATGTCCTCCTCAGAACTACTTTCCCTGCTTGCAACCAGTATGGGCTTTCACCAGGGATTTCCAAGTGCTCTGCTAGCCATGAACGGGCATCATCTCCCGCTCTCAATTTCTCCAAGTACTCTAACCCATCCTCATCATCGAACTCTAGGTAGTTGTTTAATGCCTCCCCATCAAAAGGTATAGTCAGATTGTGCACTTTAGTCGCCTTGGAGTCCTTTTTTAGATAAGCCAAATTAGTGTAGAACTCCTTGACGAGGTACTCATTTGCCTCCGACAGCTGGCAAGTGACATAGTCCCAACCTTTCCTCTCCCTGAACTATCTCCGCACATTGGGGTTATCCGGAAAAAGGTCCCTTATGATGAATTTGCGCTCCAGGATTAATTTCCTCTCAGGACACCATTCTCGAAATTTATGAAATGCCGGTTCACTCACAAATATATCTTACCATGCTTCCGGTTTTCTTGTTCTTTCAACCCCTCCTACTCGGGGTTCACCCCCTATTTGGGTCTCATCCCCTGCCTTTTCTTCTTCGGAGTGCTCACCTGATAGAGATGATATATATGAGGTGGAGTATTCATGAGCACTCCCTGCAGCTGAGCCTTCAGACGACTCAAAATGTGCTGTGGGCAGGAGGGGAGTCAGAAGGTTCATTTGTCAATCTGAACCTTTCCTGGTAGTCAGGGATAAACTCTAGTACCGACTCTAACTCAGATCCCTCTCCGGAGGGTGCATACTCACTTCCCAATTGGGAAGCAACTCTATCCATGTCCCGGATTGTCTTTCTAGTTTCTTTTATTGCTTTCCGAGCTTGGGGAGTTAGTCTGATCATTCCCTTGCCTCTCCCCCGAGAGGAATCTCCCTTTCCGCTTGGTTTACGGCCACCACCTCTTGATTGGACCATAATCCCACCGCGGACCGCATAAAATGATCGCGGTACTTTAAAGTTCTGGGCAACTAGCCACTGCGGTCCGCATAAAATCAACCGCGGCCGCAGTGGTCCACCGCAGTCCGCGTAAAATGGTACCGCGGCCGCGGTGGCAACTTAAGAGAATGAATTCTTTATGAGATAGCTCCGCGGACCGCACAAAATTGACCGCGGTCCGCACTGCAACTTCAGAGAGCTGGTTTGTTTTTTACAACTTAGCCTTTTGCCCTACATCAAAATAATCCTACAGCATCCCACAACCAGTTAGTCCAAAAATGGGTCCTATACTACCAAGAAAATCAAAGAGAAACAAAAATAAAGACACTTGGGTTGTCTCCCAAGAAGCGCCTGATTTAACGTCGCGGCACGACGCATGTTACCATGTTCAATTGAGCTTCATCAAATCCACCACGTGGCTATCTTCAAATTTCCCAAGGTAGTGCCTGCACCGGTGCCCATTCACTCAAAAAATCTCCCCATTTTTGTTCTTTAGATCGAGAGCACCAAAGGGAGTAACCAATACAACTTCAAACAAGCCACTCCATTTTGACTTGAGTTTGCCCGAAAAGAGACGGAGTCTAGAATTGAAAAGGAGCACCAAGTCTCCCACCTTGAATTCCCGTTCTTTGTCATACTTATCATGAAGGTACTTCATTTTGTCTTTGTACAAGGAGGAGCTAGTGTAAGCATGAAATCTGAACTCATCTAGCTCATTCAAGTGATCAACTCTGAGATTAGCAGTTGTGTCCCAATCCAAGTTCAACTTCTTCAAATCCCAAAGTGCCTTGTGCTCCAATTCCACCGGAAGATGAAAAGCCTTGCCATACACCAACCGGTAAGGTGACATACCGATTGGGGTCTTGAAAGCGGTCCAGTAGGCCCAAAGAGCATCATCAAGCTTTCGAGACCAATCAGTCCGGTTAGCATTCACATTTTTGGCCAATATACTCTTGATCTCACGATTGGACATTTCCACCTGGCCACTTGCTTGAGGATGATACGGAGTAGACACTTTGCGATTGACCCCGTACTTCGATAGTAAAGAATCAAAGGCCTTATTGCAAAAGTGAGACCCCCCGTCACTGATGATGGCACCGGGTGTCCCAAATCTTGTGAAAATATGCTTCTTCAGAAAATCAACCACACCCCGGGCTTCATTATTGGGCAAAGCCACGACTTCAACCCATTTTGAAACGTAGTCCACAACCACGAGTATGTAAGTGTTTCCACAAGAACTCACAAATGGCCCCATAAAGTCAATACCCCATACATCAAAGATATCCACTTCTAGGATTGTAGTAAGAGGCATCTCATCTCTCTTGGATATGCCACCCATTCGTTGGCATTCATCACATCGCTTCACCAACTTACTAGAATCTTTGTAAAAGGTAGGCCAAAAGAAACTACAACTTAGCACTTTTGAAGCGGTCCTTGACCCTCCATGATGACCACCATAAGGTGAGGAGTGGCAAGACTCAAGAATCAATCCTTGTTCCTCTTCGGGAACACATCGCCTGATGACACCGTCATTGCAAATCTTGAATAAGTATGGCTCATCCCAATAAAAATCCATGCTATCCCTCCTAAGATTCTTCCTTTGGTTGGAAGAGAGCTCACAAGGAACAACACCGGTGACAATATAATTGGCAATGTCCCCGAACCATGGCATTTCTTGCATTGACACAGACTGAAGTTGTTCATAAGGGAAGCTATCATCAATTTCAAGCCCATCACTAGGTCGACCTTGCTCCTCCAAGTGGGAAAGATGGTCGGCCACTTGGTTTTCACTCCCTTTTCTATCAGTAATCTCCAAGTCGAACTCTTGAAGAAACAACACCCACCGCATGAGTCTCGCTTTGGAATCCTTTTTGGTCATGAGATACCAGAGTGCCGCATGGTCAGTGTGAATTATGACCTTGGCACCCATAAGATAAGGACGAAATTTCTCCATCGCAAAGACTATTGCCAATAACTCCTTCTCGGTGACAATGTAGTTCATTTGGGTCGAGTTCGTTGTTTTGCTAGCATAATAGATGGGGCGAAAAATCTTGTTCACCCTTTGGCCCAACACCTCTCCCACAGCCACATCACTAGAGTCACACATTAGCTCAAAAGGAGAGCTCCAATCCGGCACGGTGATGATAGGCGTTGTGGTAAGCTTGTGCTTCAACAATTCAAATGCACTCATGAAATTCTTATCAAAGTGAAATTTGGCATCTTTCTCTAACAATTTGCAAAGAGGATTGACCACCTTAGAGAAGTCCTTAATGAAATGCCGATAGAACCCGGCGTGCCCAAGGAAGCTCCGAACCCCCTTAACCGAAGTTGGAGGTGGCAATTTAGAAATCACTTCAATCTTCGTCTTGTCCACTTCAATTTCGTTCCTCGAGATTTTGTGGCCCAACACTATCCCTTCTTCCACTATAAAATGGAATTTTTCCTAGTTTAATACTAGGTTGGTCTCTTCACACCGAGCGAGGACTTTGTCAAGATTGCTCAAACATTCATCAAAAGAATCCCCAACTACACTGAAGTCATCCATAAACACCTCGAGGAAGTCTTCAACCATATCAGTAAAGATCGCCATCATGCACCGATGAAATGTGGCGGGTGCATTGCAAAGACCAAAAGGCATTTGGGAGAAGGCAAATGTACCATAAGGACATGTGAAAGTAGTCTTTTCTTGGTCTTCCGGGGCAATCAAAATTTGGTTATAGCCTGAATACCCCCCGAAGAAGCAATAGAAAGCCTGACCCGCAAGCCTATAAAGCATTTGATCCAAGAAGGTCAAGGGGAAATGATCCTTGCGAGTCACTTTGTTTAACTTGCGGTAATTCATACACACCCGCCAACCTGTGACCGTTCTTGTTGGAATGAGTTCATTTTTTTCATTTTGGACCACTTTCATGCCACCATTTTTCAGAACACATTAGACCGGAGAAGTCCAAGCGCTATCCGAGATTGGGTAGACAACCCTTGCATCAAGCCACTTGATTATTTCCTTCTTTACCACTTCTCTCATTGCTTCATTGATCCTCCGTTGGTGTTCTATAGAAGTCTTTGCTCCATCCTCAATAATGATTTTGTGCTTGCAAAATATGGGGCTTATTCCCCGAATGTCAACAAGAGTCCATCCTATGGCCTTCTTCCTCCTCCTTAGCACTTTTAAAGTGGAGTCTACCTGCAATTGGGTTAGGCAAGAGGAAAGTATAACATGCAAAGTACGAGAGGGACCAAGATAGTCATACCTGAGGTGTGGGGGAAGTGGCTTCAACTCCAATGTAGGTGGCTCTTCGATTGAAGGCTTTGTCGGAGGAGTTTTCCGATTCTCCAAGTCCAATGATAGCTTTAGGAGACCATAGGAATAAGAACCCATGACTTGAAGGGCATTGGTACTTTCAAGTAAGCCATCCACCACGATGTCATCATGGTTCAATAAAGCTGCCTCCACTGGATATTCAACATTAATCATAGAGCTTGCATCATCAATAATGACCTCGGTGACAAGGTCCATAAAAGAGCATACTTCTGTGCTGTTGGGCTGTTTCATTGACTTGCACACATAGAACACAACCTTTTCATTGCCCACTCGGAAGGTGAGCTCACCGGCCTCCACGTCAACTAATTCCTTCCCCTTTGTAAGGAAGGGCCTTCCCAAGATGATGGGAACCTCATAATCCACTTCGCAATCCAATATGACAAAATCTACGGGCAAAATGAACTTGTCAACCCGCACCAATACATCATCAATGATTCCTAGGGGCCTCTTCATAGTTCTATCCGCCATTTGAAGACGCGTGGAGGTCGCCCTAGGTTGACCAATCCCCAATGTTTTAAAGACCGAGTAGGGCATCAAATTTTTACTAGCTCCAAGGTCACACAAAGCTTTAGCAAAATCCGCACTCCCGATTGTGCAAGAAATGGTAAAATCTCCCGGGTCTTCAAGTTTGGGTGCCATTGAGTGCACTATGGCACTCACTTGGTGAGTCATCGTAATGGTTTCGCACTCCATAGACCGCTTCTTTGTGACTAAGTCCTTCATGAACTTAGCATACCCAAGCATTTGCTCCAAAGCTTCAACCAAAGGGACATTTATGGAAAGACCTTTCATCATATCGATGAATTTATTGAATTGATTCTCTTGATTTTGCTTCGCCAACCTTTGAGGATATGGAGGAGGGGGCCTAGGCAATGGTGCCTTGGCTTGTGGGACCATCGGTTCCGGCATATCAATCACGTGTTCCCTAGACGGGTTCACGTCCCCTTTGCAAATCCTCCCCATTATCATGGATATCAATTCTCACCTCACTAGTAGTTGGCTCTTCGACCACTTGCTCAACTTCAATTGGTAACTCATCATTTGGCAATTCATCAACATCAACAACAATTCTCTTTTGTCTAGAAGAACTCGCTTCGCCGCCTTTTCCACTTCTTGTGGTCACCGCCATAGCGTGACCAGTATTATTATTGTTCCCACCCTTGGGTTTCACCACCGTATCACTCGGTAGTTCTCCCTTTGGGCGTGTTCAAGGCATGAGAAATTTGGCCCATTTGTACTTCAAGATTCCTAATGGAGGTGTTGTGGGAAGCCAATTGAGCATCGGAGTCCGCATTGCGCTCCATCATTTGCTTGAACATTTGATCAATTCTTCCCATGTCATTACCTGATGAGCTTTGGCCTTGAGCTTGGTACGGGGGTGGATTTGTTGGTTGTTGGTACATCAGGGGCCTTAGAGAGCCTGACCCCCGGTTACCATTACCACCCCAATTGTTGTTGTTGTTGCCTCCGCTCCAATTGTTATCATTGTTGTTCCCCCGTTGTTGGTTGTTGTTGTTCCCCCAATTTCATGAATTGTTGTTATTGTTCCAATTTCTCTGTCTTTGATTACCCCAACTTTGATTGTTGCCTTGGTTTCTCCAGTTTTGATTTTTGCTTTGATTGTTCCCTTGACTTTGGTAGTTATTAGCATACATGACATCCTCTTCTTGATCATCATATTGCTCTTCTTGACTATACCCACTTGGTCCTTGGTCACATTTATCATAGTTGCTTTTCTTAGGATTTTCACGAGGTCTTCTTTGGTTCCCTAACACATTCACTCCCTCCATGGCATTTACTTGCTTTGGACCTTGTAATTGTTGAAGCTGGGCCTTGGCAAGTTGGTTCATAGTGGTAGTGAGCTCGACAATTGCTTGCCCCTGTTCTTGAAGTTCTTTGTGAAGACTATTGACACCGGACTCACCCTGAGGTACGTTTGCTCTACTTTGCCATGGTGACGATGTGTCAGCCATTTCATCTAAGACCTCACATGCTTCGGGGTAAGTCAATTTCATGAAATTTCCACCGGCCAACTGATTGACCACACATTGATTGACAGTGTTTATTCCTCGGTAGAAGGTTTGCTGAATCACGACTTCAGTCATGTCATTGTTTGGACATTCCTTAACCATGGTCCGGTAGATCTCCCAAATCTCATGCAAAGGCTCGTTGGGTTCATGCTTAAAAGCCAATATTTCATCTCTGAGCGCCGCCATGTGACTAGGCGAGAATGTTTTTGCAATAAACTTGTCTGCGAGCTCATCCCATGTGGATATGGAGTGGTTGGGAAGCCGCTCGAGCCAATCAAGAGCCTTCTCTCGAAGAGGGAAGGGGAATAACCGAAGCCTCAATGCATCTTCCGAGACATTCGTTTGTTTACTACCCCAGCAGGTATCCACGAAGCCCTTCAAATGTTTGTAAGCATTTTGGTGGCGGCTCCGGTGAAATAGCCCTGCTTCTCCAAGAGTGTCAACATCACATTTGTTATTTGAAAATTTCCCGCCCGGATTCTAGGCGGGACAATAGCACTAGCATACCCCTCGTTTGGAAGGACCCAAGGGGCTGCTCTAGGGGGTGGAGGCAGGGGAGGGTCTGGAATGTCCTCATTAGCATTGGCATGTCGGCCCCGTCTGGGAGGAGGTACTTGGTTTATTTCATCTTCTTGGTTGTCATATACCTCCTCTATGACATTTCCCAAAGGATTTGTCATTATCACCTGAGTAGATTCAACATACACGTTAATAAAAAAAGGAAAGAAAAATATTTAACACGACTATTCACGTAGATAATCAACACCGTATAACTCCCCGACAATGGCACCAAAAAGTGATCGGCTCTCACCTACACTACTATAAAGTAGCAAGATGAGGGTCGGAGCATCTTTTACCCGAAGGAGCGGGATCGAATCCACATGGAGTTATGATTGTGGGAGTTGAGTTTCTAGGTAATCTAGTAGTGGTTCGTGCTCTTAATTGCACTTTTCATACTTTTTGTTTTGACAATTATACTACGATTTATACTAATAGTAATTTGCTAATTAACTAACGAATGTCTTTTTGGTTGTTTTCCTAATGGATAAAAGACACTAGAGTTATGACTTTCTCCTAGGCGAGTATTTAACGAGATCCAATACCTAAGGCAGAGATGTTAGCAAAGGGAACATGGCATAACCAATGCACAAAATTAGCCACTATATACCTCTCGGTAGTTTGAGTGACTTTGCCCTAATTGCCTCTCTCGAGGTCAATTGGGTGTCAAAATTATACAAGCAATATTGGCTCAAGTAGGGTTTTACTATCTCTAGGTTTAACCCGTTAATTGGGACTATCAATATCTTGATTTCGTCCTAATTCCTTGTTGGGCTGATTTTCTAGACTCAAGTTCTCTTTCTCAAGAAGAACCCAAGTCAAATAAACACCAATTAGTGCTTGCAACCACCAATTTTAACATGAAAACCACAAATCAGCACAAATACCAAACACCCATAAACATCTAAGCCTTAATTTAGAGGACTCATTAAACACCCACACTACGGTTGAGCCACAACCCTAGCTAATGGGTTTAGCTACTCATAATAACTGAAAAAATCAGAGAAATAGATGAAGCAAAACCCATATAATTGAATTATAAACTAAAATTGAAAGATTCAACATTGAAATCCTTCTAAAAGTACTCAAAAAGATGAATAAAAGTCGTTCACGAGCTCCCCACTATATCTCAGTACAAAGGTTAACCTAAAAAATAAGAAAAGCAGCTATTGATACTTGGCCGAATTTTCTGGACAAAAGTACCCCTGCGGGGTCACCTCGGACCGCGCAAAATGTACCACAGCCGCAGTGAGGCTTTTGGCTTACAAAACTGGGCTCTGAACTTGGCCATCGCGGTCCGCATAAACATGCACCGCGGCCTCGGTGGCTTCAACGTGGACAACGAAGAAAGGACTGCGGTCCTCGGTGGTCTTCTAGCCTTCAAGGTATGGGTTCTGAATCTCTTGACCGCGGACCACGTAGATTGGACCGCGGTCCACGTTGATTTTGCCCTTCAAAACAGCTCTTTGAATCTCACCACCGCGGACCGCATAAATTGGACTGCGGTCCGCTATGACTTTTTCCTTGGAAACATCTTCTATGAATCTTTCCACCGGGGACCGCATAAAATGGACCGCGGTCCGCGTTGGATTGGCCTTGCGAAGCACTCTCTGAATCTCTTCAGTGCGGACCGCATAAAGTGGACCGCGGTCCGCACTAGTCAATATAACTCTGCATGTGCTTGGTCTTGGTACTTGTGCAGGTTTCACTCCTTTTTCAGCAAGTCTTTTACTGTTTGTCATCCTTTTTGACTAAACCCTGCAACAAGCACAACAAGTAAGCCTTTGGGACTATTTTACATACAATTTTATTCAAAACTTAGGTACGAAAGAGTGTAAAATAAGGTAAAATCCCTAGTTATCAACTCCCCCAAACTTAAGCTTTTGCTTGTTCTCAAGAAAACAAAATAAGCCCCACCCCTCTTTGAATAAATCCAAGAAAATTCAGCTACCCTAAGGTAACCTCTTCTAGCATCAATTGGGACTAACAATTGCCCTCAATGCAAATGAATCATTAACAATATTTGACCTTTAAAATCCATGGATTTCAGTGTGACACAAGAGAATAAAGAGTTGACTCGACTCATCAACGAAACTCTTACTACTACTTTGGTCATTGTGGAACCCAAACTCATACTCCTCAACTCTCCCTAAGCAAACCTCACTTTAAGATTGTAACACTCAAAATGAGGATAATGGGATTTCACTCATCTCTCTCAAGGAAAAGACTCAAGTCCGGCTCGAAGTACCATAGGCTTGCCCCTTATGTGAGTCGCCACTAATGTAAGCTTCATTCAACTCAAGATCATATAGGACTTTTGTGGACACATCATGAAGGCTTTTGGTTTAAGGTAGGAAATATTTGGTCAAGGTGAGTTTTATCTTCCCTTAAGCACTTCATTTGTTTCACATTCTCTTGAATTCTTGAGTCATTTAGCTCTTTCTGAGGGGTTATAGAGACACATTGTCACTCCTTCTTGTTCAATTCAATCATTTTTCTCCTTTCTAAATATTCCACACCTTTAGTTTCTTTCTTTTCATTGATTCCCTTTTATTTCTTCTAACTTGTTAATTCTTTTTGGATTTTTTATTTTTCTTTTCTTTACTTTTCATTGCCTTTCCTTTTCTTCCTTTTTGTACTTTTTTTTCACTTTTTTGCATTCCTCGTCTCTCCCCCAAACTTACGTTTTTTTTGCCTTGTGCTAAGGGAAGAAGGGGTGCCAAGAGAGGGTTAAAATTGGTAAATGCTTGTATCATGGTTTTTGAAAAAGGTCTAAGGCTCAAAAGGGTTGACTAGGGAAATTGTCATTGGTAGGCTATGGAAATGTTCAAGTCATCATTCGGATCAAGGAGAGCCTATAATCACATCTCAAGTCAAACTACACTTAGGATTTCGCCTAGACAAACATTCAGGGCAAGTTCTAGACTAATGGCACGGGACTTGGACTTGCAATTCAAACTCTCACCACTCAAGCTATGGGATTGATAAAGAAATATAGTCGGGGGCCCACAACGACCTTAGCTATGATTTTGAGCAACACAATGGTCGCGAAAAACTACTTGATGATTATCGTCCAACACAAGAGTCTCAAGATCACGACTTACCATCCTAAACACAACGATTTGTTTTTTACCATAGGATCAAAGGCAAATGTGTTAGGCCCAAGTGAAGCTTTTCTTGAGGTACCATTCCTTACCAACACAAGAGTCTCAAGCTTTGCTTGAGGCACACACCCCGCAAGCTGAAACTCAAGAAGTACATAACGAAAATGACTGAATATGAAAAGAGAAACACATACGGGAATTATCAAACAAGCCCGCAGGCACAATTCTTTATCAATACTGACTTACCAAAAGAAATATAACAAGGAATAAGCAAAGCATATGAACAAGTCACAAGGATTCCATCCTGATAAAAATTTCCACCGCGGTACTCAGCCCGGTCTAAACATATCAAATCACAAATATCACGAGGACCTCGCCCTCAACTCTGAATCACATACCGGAAATATATCATACCAATTGAAATTCCTCCACTAATTCATCTCAGCTGATTAAATCATAATGCTAACCGAACTCACATCTCGATGGAGTATGAAATCACAGCTCGTAGACAAAATACTTAGGAAAATCACATAAAGTTTACCACGAAGAACAAAAAGGACTAACTTCCAATTTCACCACTATCAAGGATGAATAAAATAACGATAGACACGGGCTACTACTCATAGAATCTCTCATCAGGAGAAAACACGAAAATTGAGTGCAAAACATGAAACTCACTCATAAATGAAGCAACAAATAAGGGATTCGTCCCGACCAGCAGAGCTATAAGGAAATACAAATGGTACCCCTATGTTACAGATCAAAACTTACTTGTGTGATAATATCTGGCACAACGGCCTCTAGCCTACTGTACAAAACACATCAATGGGTTGGGCCTCCCCCTCTTGGGCGCCCTCTACTCACTTGAATGCCCTGCTGTGACACATCTGTCTGAATCCTGGACAATCTCTCACCCTATGACTGGTATCTCCATACTCAAAACAACCTCTCTGCTGACATGACTGTGGAAACTGTGCAATACGAGTACTCTGAGACCTGTGAGTGCCTGAAACACCATGCGAAGTTGGTAATGCAAACTGAACTGGATGACCCACAAAACCCCTACCGTGTCGTACTATGCGTCCATAGTAAGGACCAGTGGATATCTCCATCCTATGAGGCCTCCTCGCTTCTCTGTACTCTCTCTCCTGATCTTGTGTGTCCTCTCGCTCCCGATCCCACATGCCCTCTAACCGGCGAGCGATCCTTACTACCTGCTGAAACGAGACATCTGACTCCAACTCTCGAGTCACGCTGAACCGAATATCATTCCTGAGCCCCTCAATGAATCTACGAACTCATCACCTAACTGTAGCAACCAAGCAATCCTGTGGGTCGTGACAAAAGCAACCCCGCTAGTCTCCACAATACCCGTAGTACGAAGAATGTAGTGGCACTCCTGCAAGAACCTCTGGGCATCATATGTCGCCAATCCACTGAAAGTAGGAGGGTGGTATTCTTTGTACCTCTCAAGTCTGAGTTGTTCTTCCTCAAATGTTGATGTCCTAACCACGGGCTGAACTAGGACCACAAGTTGTGCTGCCATGACACCTGGAACTTGACCAACATGATCTTGTTGCTCTGGAGTGTAGACGGTGGGAGTTTGAACTCCTCCCCTGATCTGTGGAGTAGCGAGTGCATTGGAATCAATCCTGTCTGAGTCAATGTACCAATTATACTCAAAAACTGCGCCCAGGTCTCCCGAAGTCCGGGCGTAACAACAGGCGTCTTTGGAACTCGCTCTCCAACCAGGACTACTGGCGTCTCCTCTACGGCTGCTCTAGTAGTTGCCCTAACTCCGGCACGTGCTTCGTGTCAACCTCTGCCTCTACCCCTAGCGACATATGCCTCGCGGGTAATATCATCAAGAACCGCATCTCGTGTCCTCACCATCAGTGGGAGAATGGAACGATAATTTCAAACTTCAAGATCAATAAACTCGCACGATAGGAATGAAGAAAGTGAAATTGTCCTAATAGTTCTGTAGCCTCTCGAAGATAAGTACAGACGTCTCCGTACCGATCCGCAAGACTCTACTAAACTCGTTTATGACTTGTAGCACCTATGAACCTAGAGCTCTGATACCAACTTGTCACGACCCAAATTTCCCTCTGTTGGGTATCGTGATGGCACCTAGTATTAGGTACTAGGTAAGCCTAACACCAATAAACATAAATAAACAATATTGAAACCTTTGAATGTTTCACGATAAAAACTCTATACATTACATATCATCCCAAAACGCGGTAAGTATATGTCATAAGCTTTAAGGAAATATACATTAACATTCTCTAAATACCACTGTCCAGAATGAATACAATAGTGTATAAGTACTATTTGTAAGAGGGTGACTCCGAAACCGCGAGCGCTGAAATGGTTTGCCTCGAGTCTCCACAACGACAACCACGCATCTAGCTACCGATCAACTGCTATGCCAACAACCTGTGAGATGCACACAAAAATGTGCATAAGAGTAGTATGAGCACACTACAACGGTGCCCAGTAAGTATCAAGACTAACCTCGGTGGAGTAGTGACGAGGACTAGTCAAGATACCCACTGGTCTAATAAATAAGACAGACATATATACAGGATATGACGAAAATATGGAATTTATCTAATGACTACACAAAATAGTGAACGACAGAACAACTACAACAGGAATGAAATGCAACAAAAAACAATGGAGTAGCATAGTAATACACCGACGAATGGACAAAAACACAACTCAAGTGCCGGAAACCACAACACGTAAAGGATACTAGTAACTCACATTGCAATAATATCTACCTCAAACTTTAGCTAACAGCTCCAATAATTCAGTCAAAACTTCGAATGTAATCTCTCACCCACAAGTTAAGTTGAAAACCTTAAACTGTATTTATTTTGAAAATAAGGAACTTCTTTTGAAAAGTACTAACTCTAATTATATATATATATATATATATATATACATATACACACACACACACATTGCAAAAAGAGAATCCTTAAGTGTAAAACCTTCAAGATACATGCTTTTGAAAAATTATACTTCCCAATAACTGTCTTTCTCTCATAATTTTGTACATACTTTGCAAAAAGAGAACCCTTAAGTATAAAACCTTCAAGATACATGCTTTTGAAAAATTATACTTCCCAATAACTGTCTTTCTCTCATAATTTTCTCATTGAATAATTATTTTTCGAATATGCCTTTCAACCACATCTTTTCAATAAGTATCCCTCCACAGAGATTCGTCGAGATAAAACCACCGGGATCTACGTCCCATAGTTCATAATTAGCCATGAGGTACATGGGGAATATCAAGTCACGTCAATAATGAAGTAAGGGGAAAAATATGAATGCTTAATTGAAACTACGAATTTAATAACACTGAAACAAGTGCAGAAAATATCAAATAGGAAACAATCATGATGAAGCAAATATCGATAGAAAATATCAAAGAGAAGACAATGGAAGCAATAACAAGACATAAACAAGCGCGGGAAAATATCAAACAGGAATCCACAAACATAATAATACAAAGACAAGTGCACGGCATCACCCTTCGTGCTTTACTCTCATCCTTCCCAAAATAAGTGCATGACATCACCCTTCGTTATTTTACTCTCATCTTCACAATCAATAAATAGAAACGGCACGACATGACCCCTCGTGCTAATAATATCATAACATGGCACAAAATGTCCCCTCGTGCTAAAATGTCATAAACATGGCACAGAATGTCCCCTCGGGCTAAAATATCATAATCATGGCACGAAATGTCCCCTCGTGCTAAAATATCATAAACATGGCACGAAATGTCCCCTCGTGCTTAAATATCATAACATGGCACGGAATGTCCCCTCGTGCTAAAATATCATAAACATGGCACGGAATGTCCCCTCGCGCTAAAATATCATAAACATGGCACAAAATGTCCCCTCGTGCTAAAATATCATAACATGGCACAGAATGTCCCCTCGTGCTAAAGTATCATAAACATGGCATGGAAAGTCCCCTCGTGCTAAAATATCATAAACATGGCACGGAATGTCCTCTCGTGCTAAAATATCATAACATGGCACGGAATGTCCCCTCATGCTAAAATATCATAAACATGGCATGGAATGTCCCATCGTGCTAAAATATCATAAACATGACACGAAATGTCCCCTCGTGCTAAAATATCATAACATGGCACGGAATGTCCCCTCGTGCTAAAGTATCATAAACATGGCACGAAATGTCCCCTCGTACTAAAATATCATAAACATGGAACAAAAAGACCCCTCGTGCTAAAATATCATAAATAATAGTTTGGCAAGGAAAATCAACAATAAGAACCATAAATCACAACATCCCGACAAGGGAGTCAACAATGCAAACAATACCATTAACAGCATAAACAGTAGTAGAAACCATACCATCCCGGCAAGGGAGTCAACAATGAAAACAATATCATCCCGGCAAGGGAAACAACTGTAACCAATCTCGCCTAAACAGTTAACTTCACTGAATAAAACTTAGCTTGAACAAAAGCCCATTATTAGGCAACATCAAGGAAATATCAACAACGTAAATGTTTATCAACTAGACCTAAGTAGCACTTAAGGGAAGAATCATATAAATCACAATGTAAGACTCACGGGCATGCTTGACACCAACGAACAAATGTTCCCAACTACGGCTAACCAACTATAAAGCTAGATAACACTAACATAGTCAATTTGGCAGTTTTAGGAAGAAAATATATCATGATGATAAGAGCGGTAAAATATTCGGTTAAGTCAATTAAGATCAAATAGCCAACGAAGGAATCCAAAAGCAAGTAATTCTAATTTAAGCAGGTAAGGATGAAATTAACAACCAAGGATTCAAATGTAACATTTACAATTCATACACAAGTCACATAAGAACCTACAAATCCTAAAAGGCCAATCTAGTTGCAAATAAGTCCGAATACGCACTCGTCACCTCACATACACGAACTACAATCAACAAGGAAGACTCAATCCTAAGGGGTAGTTCTCCCACACAAGGTTAGGCAAGATAATTACTTCAAAGACGACAACCCGGTACTCTCAAATGAACTTCTCGGGCAAAACGACTTCCAGACGGCTCCAATCTGAAATTCGCCCCTTAATAATGCTACGATGGTCCACCACACTAACTAAATTCCAATCTATAACAATGCAACATAATTGCACCAATATTAGCAAGATTTCTATACATTAAGTCATTTAGACATTTTATCAAACACCTAGTAGGCATAAATCTTTAAATCTCATAACCATAGAATTAGTTATCCAACTACCACCAATTTCCAACAACTTATCCCACCTTCATTTTTAAATAATTTATAACTTCCAACATCACATGTATGATCATCCACCCACACCCAACCAACAAATTTTATCAAATAATAACCTCTCAATCTCTACAATAATTATGTATTAAATTGGAAATTTATGGCTTCCGATCACTATACCAAGAGTTGTAATACTTAATTCATACTCATACTCCCATAATAAATCGATATATTTAAGTCTAAGGGTGTAGGATTACCTTTTGGAAGGAATCTTGCAAAACCCTCCTTTGAATTCTTGGAGACATTTCTTGAAGATCTAAGGATTTGATGGTGGATTGAGTTAGTTTTAGGGTTGAATTGATGGAATGAAACACCAAATTAGTAGGGATTACTCACCTTGAAGATGGGAGGAGTTGGAGGGCTTGAGAGAGTGGAGAAGAGCTCAAAAATCCACCCAAAATGAAGTGGGGAAATAACCCCCGAAGTCTTATATCAAAATAGGGTCGGGTTCCAAGAAAAAACCAAAATTGGCACAGCCGCGCCGCATGGGGCGGCGCGTGCGGCGGCGCGGTAGTGTATAATTTTGCTAGCTTTTGGTAATTTGGCCATAACTTCTTGTAGGAGTGTCCAAATGATGAACGATTTGAAGCGTTACAAACTAGACTCTCCTTAGACCCCACATCACTTATAATATGCCTCGTATAATTATTATAATATCCAATTGATATCGATCATATTAACATTCCTCGTCGGCACAAAATGATATAATTAGCATACATCGACTTTCTCAATAGTGCTTAAGTACTTTAAATTAGTTTTTTTTCCGGGGTGTTATAGATGTAAAGGAACCTGGTTCCTCAATCACAACAACTAATGCAGGATACAAAGTTGTTGATTCAAGGGACGACACATACCGATTTGACAAATGGAACTCACATCAACCAAGGATCACATTCAGAAGTACCTGGACCCTCTCACAATAGGATTCAAGTGTCTAACTGGAAGCACACAATTTCACACCCTCTTCAAAATGTGATCACTCCTCTTGACTCAGGGATTCAAACTAGATCAAAGTCAAGAAATTCACTTGCCTTCTCAGATTTTCTCTCTCAAGTTGAGCCCAAAACTATTAAGGAAGCATTGAAAGATGATGATTGGATTACTGTTATGCAAGATGAACTCCATTTATTTGAGAGAAATAATGTGTGGCACCTGGTTCCTCGACCTGTTGATAGAACTGTCATAGGAACCAAGTGGGTATTTAGAAACAAACTTGATGAGTTTGGGAACACAACAAGGAACAATAAAAGGCTAGTAGTTCAAGGCTACAACCCGGAAGAAGGGATTGACTATGATGAAACTTTTTCTCCAGTTGCTCGAATGGAGGCCATCAAAATTCTCATTGCCTTTGCATCTCATATAGAATTCAAATTGTTCCAAATGGATGTCAAAAGTGCATTTCTGAATGGTTTTCTAGAAGAAGAAGTCTTCGTCAAGCAACCACCTGGCTTCGAATGTCATAAGCATCTCGAGCATGTTTTTAAACTCGACAAGGACTTATGTGGGATGAAAAAGGCTCCTCGTGCATGGAGGAAATGTTGTCTAAATTTCTCCAAGAAAAGGGCTTTACAAGAGGAAAAATTGACAACACCTTATTTCTAAGAAACGGGGGAGGAACCTGCTCATTGTGCAAGTTTATGTTGATGACATCATCTTTGGTGAAATGAATGATTCTTTGTTTGAGGAGTTTGCAAAGCTAATGGGAAGTGAGTTTGAAATGAGCATGGTGGGGGAATTGTATTTCTTCTTGGGTATGCAAGTCAAGCAAACTCTTAAGGGCACAATGATAAGTCAACAGAAGTACATCAAAGAGCTTCTAAAGAGATTTGAAATGGAAAGCTCAAAAATCATTGATGCTCCTATTGACACTGCCACTCGTCTGGACATGGATGAACCTGGTTCCTTTGTGAACGAGACCATGTATATAGGTATCATTGAGTCACTCTTGTATCTCACAACAAGCAAACCAGATATCATTTTCAATGTGGGACTTTTTGCCAGGTTTCAATCTAATCCAAAGGAATCTCATCTGAAGGCTGCTAAAAGAATCTTGATGTATCTCAAAGGAACACAGGACCTGGTTCTCTACTATCCATCAAGAGACAATTTTGACTTGATCGGGTATGCTGGCGTTGGTTATGCTGGTTATCTTGTGGATGAGAAAAACACTTCTGGCATGGCACACTTTCTGCGTTCGTGTCTAATTTCATGGGGTACCATACAACAAAGCCTAGTGGCTCTTTCAACTGTAGAAGCTGAGTATGTGGAAGTTGCCTCTTGTTGTGCTCAATTGCTATGGATTAAGGAATATCTAGAAGATTTTGGTGTGTTCTATGATTGTGTGCCCTTAGTATATGACAACACCAGTGCTCTCAACATGGAAAACAATCCAGTTCAACATAAGAGAACAAAGAACATTGATGTACGACATCATTTACTCAGAGATAATGTTAAAAAAAGGCTTATCTGCATGAAGTTTTGTACTACAGAAGATAAAATTGCAGATATCTTCACCAAAGCAATGAGCAGAGAGCACTTTGAAAAGAATCGTTTGGCACTAGGGTTGATAAAATTACGCTGAGAACTTGGTCCCTCGTTGACTGCCTATGAATGAAATGAGCAGGTAAAATAGTTAAAAAGTATTTTCTTGAAAAGTCTAACTCAATTCTACACTGTTACAGGTAGACACGCATGGACTTTACAAAGCAAACAAGAAGCTAATGGTATTGCACTTTGGTAAAAGGATGAGGCTCACATTTACAAAATCTCAAAATCTGTCAGGGAACCTGGTTTCTTTGACATAGGTTAGTAGTTCCTTTGTACTCTCATGCATAACTTTTTAACGGCTAAAAATGTGCCACATCATTAAAATGCCACTCTCTCCTTTTTTTGGAACCCAAGCGTCCTACCCATTAAGAAATGACCTGTCTACCTAGAGAATCTAATACTCGTTCCTAACTGGTCCCTCACCCCTTTTAAATAAATCCAAACAGTGTCACTCTCATAACTGTTCACATCAAAATCCAAAATTCCCCCTTTCCGCCAACCAACCAAACACTCTCTTCTTCCATAAACTCTTACTACACTCTACCATGTCTGAGAATCTCGAAGCCAAAAATATTCCAAGTATCGTCCCCATTGTGTCTTCATCTATTGAAGCACCAGTGAGAGGCCCCTATGCCACCCAATCCAAACCCTACACAAGATTCCCAACCACCTAATGCCTCTTCTCCAACCCATTCAAGTACTGGTTCTCATCGGAGTCGCAAAACTTTGAATCCCAAGAGGTTTGTGGCTACGACATCTCCTTCTGCCTCGCTAAAAAAAATATTGTTGAGGGAGAAATAGTAGAGGGAGGAGAAAATCAGGAAGTCTCTAGTCTACAAGTGGAAGAGAGTTCTGAGGCACAACAGGTTGTGGCTCGTAATGGTGATGAATCAACGATGACTACCCTAGGCCCTGATTTAAATGTTGCCAATTCTACAGGTAATACTCTTCTTGTGCCTTCTGAGTTTAGTTTGGGGTTACAAGAACAATATGCTATAGAGAATATGTTGTCAATAGCTGCTGAAGGAAGCTTGGTTGGTGGTTATGAGGGTGTATTTGAAACTAATGGGTCTTAGGGGGAAGGTGATAGTCTACTGGTAGAGGGTAGGGAACTGGTGCCTGTCAAAAACCTGGAACCTAAAAGTACTACTGGGGAACCACATGAGGGATCTGATCTCTCCACCCAAGAGAAGCCTTGTACTCCTACTTGGAATGCAACCCCTTGTTCTTCAAAAGAGCCCCAGGTCAGTACTGATCCCGCTTTCTCTCCTCATTTCTCTGCTGAACCATTGACCATTGTCAGCCATGAGATGAGATATCTGTTTGAGGAAGAGAATGAGGGTAGTAATGAAGACTATGACAATTTGGCTCTTGCAAGCTTTATTAGTGCTAGGAGTAAAAGGGCAACTCCCAAACCGCCCATTCCTAAAAGACATACTACTAGGTTGCAAAATAAGGAAGCTTTTGAGTCAGCTCTGAAAAAAAGTAAAAAAGGAAAGAAGAGGAGAAGGTTGGTGAATGGTGGAAAGTTAGTACATGAAGAGGTAGTGACTACAATACTTGTTGTTGACTCTGATGACGAGGTGGAAGAGGAACCCAGTCCCTTAATTCGTAAGTCCTCTAAGAAATCTATTGTTCCAAAGTCTGGGAAAGAGTCGTCAGTGAGAATGATGGAGGTTGACAATGTTGCAATGGGAGATTCTGGCAAGAAATTGGTTGAGGAGTCTAGTGAGAAAGTGTCTGAGCATTTTTTGTCTGAGAAATCCGCCCATAAAGAGAAAATTGTGAGAAAATCTGTGAAATGGAAGGCTGGTGCCAATGAAGAACCTGGTTCCTCCAAGAAGGTCAACGTGGGTGTGTCCAAGAATGAAGGCCGGGAAAACCTGAGAAAGTAGAAGGTGTTGTGGGGAAGAACATTTTCTCTTGATATTCTTGACATGACAGGAATGCGGTAACTGGTTGATATTTGTGAATTTCAGCAATGGACACATTTTTCACACATGAGAGTCCTAAGGTGTATGAGGCACAGGTGCACAGTTTCTATGCCTATTTTTTCACGGTCGAGGATGACAACATCTACATGAAGGTGAATGGTGTTGACTTTGTAATGGATGAGGCTGTGTTGGGAACCATCTTGGGAGTGCCTACTAACAGAATCTCCTCCATCGAGGGGATTTGTTCTTCAAACTTCACAAATTCCATCTTGAAGAATGATGCAGTACAACAAGGGGAACATGTATACAAGAAGGCCCTCCTTCCAGTGTACCGATTGTTATTCGAGATGGTGAATAAGGTTTTTCTCCCTTGTGCATAAATGTGTTCCATTACATCACGCGTAGACTTGTTTCTCATGGAAGTAGTGGATGCATTCTCCACTATCATTCTGTCAGGTATCATGATTGAGCACATGAAGAAAGTGGAAGATTTCAAGGATGGTAATCATGGGCTGCCCTACAGGTTTCTACTCACTAAAGTATTTGAGTTCTTCATAGTCCCTTCGGGAAAGGCTTCAGTGGGTACCCACAAGTAGACCTTCTCCAAAACCACCTTAGAAGAGTGTGCATGCATCGATAAGAAAGGAGGGATTAGCAGCAGTTCCACTATCTCTCAACTAATTAACGCTCAGAACATTGCCAATGAAGAGATAAGGAAGTTGAAGGCCCGAAATATTATTCTTGAGGGACAGCTTAGTCAGGCCCAGGAGGCACCAGGTTCCATCCGCGCACAAGGGGCAGAGGTTGCCCGTCTGACCAATGAGAATGTTGATCTCAGGAAACAAGTCAAGGACCTGAAGGAGAGATTACTCATTGAGCAAGGGTCCACAAATGCTCGAATGGATATCCTCCTTAGAACTCTTGCCTCTTCATCTCTTCCTCCTCCTTCCAGTGCTCCATAAAATTGTTCCCTTCCCAATGTCAACCTCTAGTTATCTCTTCTCTGTTTTGGTTTCTTGTGTTTGGATATGTTTAATGACTAGTATTTTTTGTTGTTTTATTTTGTGGATGAATATGAAACAAATGGAACTGCTCTCGTTTATTTCCAAATTTAATGAATCTCACATCATTTTTGCTATGCCTGCCTTGCACTTCTGATATATTTTTAGTCATGTTTGTGTGCACACATGAGTTAACCATGCTAGACTTCTTTTTGCTTATTGCTTGTGCCTAATCTTTTTATGATGCCCAAAAGGGGAAAATTAATTGAATAAGGGGGAACAAGAGGGGGATAAACACAGACTCGGGGGGAATATTTATGGTACTTTGGTTCACAGAAGGAATTTAAATTACAAGTTTGTCGTCATCAAAAGAGGGAAATTGATACGTTATGTGTCATGTTATATTTTGCTGATCTAAAAAACTTAATGTTGAGAACCATATGGGGAACCTGCTCCATATCCTCAAAGTGCTCAAGATCAACAAGTCTCAAGTTTGAGACATGTTCCAACATTCAGAGCCAAAGGAACAACAAAGGGAACAAATGGACATCAGTTCCCTTGCTGGTTGCCAGTCAAACCCCACAGCTGTAAAGTTGTTGCAACTGTTTTACTACACACAAGCAATAGTGCAAACAGTACAACCGTCACTTTATGGGGAAGGCCTTTGTACCAAACATGCTTACATCATTCAAGTGATGTCACTTATGTAATATTAACATGAAGCAAAGGAAAAAAATCATACTTGCACATTCCAGAATTGATCAAGCTTTCTCTAAAGTGTGTTGCCAACCTGCAAGTGAGATTCAAGGCATCAAGAACAAAGAGCAACATAACGAAGGACCAGTTTCCTGGATTGAGTCATCATATATCCTTAGTTGTGTAGCACCTTTGTCAAAGTGATTTACTTGTAATTCCTACTTAGATTAGTTGGAAGTATTGTGTGGAAAACCTTTTATAAAACCATAAACCATGTGTTTGTGTCTTGTCTAGAGTTAGTCGAGTTGTAAGCTTTGTAATAGAGTTTTTACAAGTTAGTGAGGGATTAAGAGGTTATTTCCTAGGTTACAATAGTCTGTAATATGAAGTTTGCTCAGTAGTGAAGTTGAAATCCTACAAGGATAGGTCGTGATTTTTAATCCTGTGAGCTGAGAGTTTTTCACATAAAACTCTATGTGTAATTTACTTACAGCTCTCTGTGTGTGTTCTGTGGGAACTAATAGGGAACCTGGTTCTCTATATAATTCGATGGACCCTTAGTTTTTCTCAAAAATCGATATGCTTACTACTAAGTATGAGCTTTTCAAGATGAAGGAGGATGAGTCTATTCAGAATATGCACACACTCTTCACCTCCATTATCAATAAGTTTCACTCCCTTGGAGAAGTCATCCCTAGAAACAAGCTGGTCCAGAAGATACTCAGTGTGCTACCAGGTTCCTGGAGAGTAAAGTGAATGTTATCACTGAAGTTAAGGATTTGTAGAAGCTGGCCATTGATGAAATCACTGAAAAATTAAAAAACAATGAGATGAAGAAGAAGAAAGATTATAAAAGAAAAGATCCCAAAAAGAGAAAAACATGGTCCTCAAGGCCGACAACATCGACACATGTGGCGATGAGACAGACATGGCCAAGAGAGGTAATTCCAGCAGAAATACTAAAGGGAATGATTGTTGTCATAAGTGAGAAAACCCAGGACATTTTATCAAAGAATGTCCTCTTCGCAAGCAGGAGAACTATAAGTACAACATTGACAAAGGTGTCAAAAGGAACCCGATCCCCGACAGGAAGTTTAAGAGAAGAGATGTCGCTGATAATGTTGTGAAGTAAGCTTTGGTTGCCTGGGGAGAATACTTTAGTGAATCTGAGGGTGACCGGTGAAAGTGAATCTACAAAGTATGACTTAATATTTGCACTCATGGTAAAATCTGATGATGATGAAGGAAATGATGGCGATGATGAGGTAAACTTTCTTGACGTTCAAAGAAACTTGAAAACACCATCAAAAGAAGATGGTTTCTTAAGAAAATGTCTTAATCGATGCTTACGACAACATCATTAATTATAAAAATGCCTTAACTGAGGAATTTAGAGAGGTAGAATAAGAGAGAGATAATGTGGTGGTAGTTGTACATCTAAAAGAAATAGTGGAAGAAATAATGAGAGAAAATACCATGTCAAAAAAGCAAATGAAAAATGCATGAACACCCCTAAGGGAAAGAAAATGGAAAGTGAGGCACAAGGAATCGGGTTTCATAAGGCTAAAACTACCTATAAACCACATATAAAATATGTTACTATAGCTGATAACTGGCTTTATACTCATTGTGGTCAAACTGGTCATTACAAGGACTCTTGTAAAGCCAAATTTCAGTCCCAACAGAAAAACAAAGTTTTTCTTGAAAAAGTACCCACTGCTAAGGAACCTGGTTCTCTAAAAAAGAAATATGTGATGCATGTATGGATAAAAAGAAGTTTGATTCCCCCATTCTATCATTATAAGGGACCCAAAATCGTTTAGGTTCCTAAGTCTAACCATTGATTTTCTTGTACAACTAGAAGTGGGGGGGGGGGGGGGGGGGGGGGGGGGGAACAGTCAAAAATGGTACATGGATAATGGCTGCTCTAAACACATGACTGGAAGAACTAATGATTTCCTCTCACTCAAGGCCTTGCTAGGTGAGAGTGTGTCCTTTAGAAATGGAAAAAAGGGATACATTATGGGTGTTGTAAAGATTAGCAAAACACTCTCCCACTCAATTGAAAATGTATATTATGTAAATGCCTTGAAATACAACCTATTGAGTGTCTCTTAAATCTGTGAAAAAGGAAACAAAATGGAGTGTCAAAATCATGTACTGTCACCAATCTCATAACTGGTGAAGTAGTCCGGAATGCAAAAAGATTCAAGAACATCTATGTCGTAGACCTTTACTCTCTGAATGGTGGTGATATTGCAAGCCTAAGTGCCATTGATGATGATGCTGAGCTATGGCGTAGAAAACTAGGGCAGGCAAGTTTTTCGTTATTGAACAAGCTGATCGAGAAGGACCTAGTTCGCGGGTTGCCAAAGTCAAAGTTCAAGGATCATAAAGCGTGTGATGCGTGTGTAAAGGGGAAGTAGGTAAGGACCTCATTCAAACCAAATAAGGAAGTAAGCACCTCAAGGCCACTGATCTTCTTCATATGGATATGTGTGGACCTATGAAGATACCTAGGGAAAAAGTACATCTTTGTGATTTTTGATGACTACTCCAGATTCACATGGACTTTATTTCTGAAGACCAGGGATGAAATCTTTTCATTGCCTTAGTGAAGCAGACTCAAGTGAAGATGGGCTATAATGTTGTGAGTATCAGATCTGATCATAGCATTGAGTTTGACAATGCCAAGTTTGATGAATTCTGTGCTGAAAATGGTACAAGTCATAATATTTTTGCTCCTAGAACACCTCAACAAAATGGTGTTGTGTAGAGGGAAAAAAGACACTTGAACATATGGCTAGGAAAATGTTGATTGACAGCGGTGTCCCAAAGAGCTTTTGGGCTGAAGCAGTAAACACTTCCTATTACTTTATTAACATGTGCATGATCAGGTCCCTGCTTGACAAGGCTCCTTATGAACCTCTCAATAGGAGAAGACCAAAGTTGACTTACCTAAGAGCGTTTGGATGCAAATGTTTTTCCTCTCAACAATGGTAAGGAAGCATTGGGAAAATTTGATGCAAAAAGTGATGAAGCAATCTTTCTTGGTAACTCTTCGAAAAACAAAGCATACAAAGTCAACAACAAAATGACTCAATGTGTACAGGAGAACATACATGTGATCTTTGATTAATCTTACCACTCAAGTGGGAAGGATTCACATAACAAAAATGATCAAGATGGAGATTTCTCAATGGTCCTTGAAAAGGTTATTGATATGGCAAATGATCACTAGGTAGCCATACAACACTCAGCCCAAGCAATGCCCAAAAGTCCCATGCCTTTCTTGGTCGGACCAACCCAACCGGCGATTTCCGACAAGCAGGTCTAATGGGTCAAGTTAAGGAGACCGGTGAAGAAGATGCAGCAGAACTTCCAATTAAAACGGAGGAACCTGGTCCCTCTATCACTACAATTGAAGCTGAAAATAGGGTTGGTGATGCTGTATTAAGTACTCTTGATGCAGAACAAAGAAGTGGCATTCATACTTCCGTTGATGCCAATGACGGGTCAAATATGGAGGAACCTGGTCTCTCACACTCTGAAGTTCAGGTGTCTAATTGGAAGCACATGAGTTCGCATCCTCGTTAAAACGTGATCACTCCTCTTGACTCTGGTATTCAAACTAGATCCAAGGCAAGAAATATGTTTGCCTTCTCAGCTTTCTTGTCTAAAAATTACACCAAAATTATCAAAAAAAGCGCTGAAATATGCTGACTGCATTGTTGCCATGCAAGTAGAGCTTCATCAATTTGAAAGGAACAAAGTGTGGTACCTGGTTCCTCGGCCTTCATATAGATAAGTGATTGGAACCGGGTGGGTATTCAAAACCAATCTTGATGAGTTTGGCAATACAACAAAAACAAAGCTCGGCTGGTGGTCCAAGGTTACAATAAAGAAGAAGGAACTGACTAAAATGAATCTTTTGCTCTTGTTTAAAAAACGGAAGCCATCAGAGTTCTCATTGCAACTGCATCTCATATTGAATTCAAATTATTCCAAATGGATGTTAAACGTGCATTTCTGAATGGATATTTGAATGAGGAAGATTTTGTCAAGCAACTACCTGGCTTTTAATGTCATGGACATCCTGAACTTGTCTTCAAGCTTGACAAAGCTCTATATGGATTGAAGCATGCCTCTCGTACATGGTATGAGAGATTTCCCAGGTCCCTTATTAAGAATGGCTTCACTAGAAGGAAAATTGACATCACTCTATTTTTGAAGAACGAGGGAGAAACCTGCTGATTGTGCAAGTCTATGTTGATGATATCATTTTTGGTGCATCAAATGATTATGTTTGTGTGGAGTTTGCAAAGCTCATGGAAGTGAATTTGAGACGAGCATAATGGGGGACCTAAGCTTCTTCCTTGGGCTACAAGTAAAGCAAACCTCAAAAGGAACAATGATAAGTCAACATAAGTACATCAATGAGCTGCTGAAAAGATTTGAAATGGAAATCTCAAAGACCATTGATACTCCCATTGTTAATGTTACTCGTCTAGACATGGACCAACCTGGTTCCCCTATAAACGAAACTATGTATAGGTGTATCATTGGATCTCTCACGCACCTGATGGCTAACAGACCTGACATTGAGTTTAATGTTGGGTTGTGTGCTAGAGTTCAATAAAGTCCAAAAGAATCTCATTTGGAAGTCGCCTAGAGAATCATGAGGTATCTCAAGGGAACGTAGGACCTGGCCCTCTACTATCCCTCAGGAGATAACTTTTACTTAATTGGGTATGTTGATATTGATTATGCTGGATATCTGGTGGATAGAAAGAGTATATCTGGAATACCACATTTTCTGTGGGCATGCTTGATCTCATGGGGTACAAAGAAACAAAACTTTGTGGCCATCTCTACTGTAAAAGTTAAATACGTGGCAATTGCTTCCTGTTGTGCCCAACTGATGTGGATCAAGAACAACTAGAAAATTTTGGCATGTTTTCAGATGGTGTGCCATTATTGTGTGATAACACAAGTGCTCTTATTGTGACAAAGAACCCGATTAAGTATAAAATGACAAAGCACAATGATGTGTGACACCATTTCTTGAGGGATAATGTTGATAAATGGCTCATCTGCATGAAGTTTTGAAAAACATAAGACAAGGTAGAAAATATCTTCACCGAAGCACTGAGCAGAGAACAATTTGAAAGAAATCGTTTGGAGTTGGGGTTGATCAAGATGAACTAAGAACCCGGTCCCTCGATGATTGGCTATGAAAGAATGGTAAGGTAAAATGAAAAGTATTTTCTGGCGACTTCTAACTCAATTCCATACCATTACAGGTAGATGCACATAGAAAATTTAGGACAAATAAGTGCCAACAGACATTGAAAATATTTGAAAGTTGATGCTCATATTTTCAAAAAAATTCAAGGAACATTGGTTCCTCTTGCTTAGGTTAGTAGTTCTTCTTACACTTATATGCATTTTGAACTGCTAAAGTGCCACATCATTAATTATTCTCGCCTTCATTGATATCTTTTGAGCCCAAATGTTGCATCTATTACAAACTGACACGACTACCCGTCTCTTCACTCACACCCATTTGTAACCGGTCCCCCTTTTCACTTTATATACCCTAAATGCCAGCCTTTACACTTGTACATTGAACAAAAACTCATCTCCCAAACCCTCTTCTTCTTGTCCTAGTGCTCTCAAATCGAAAATGACTTCACCACAAACTGTGTCTCCCAAAGCCACTGAAGAAAACCTTGATGTGTCTTCATCTCACAAGGCACAACTATCTGGATCGGAGCCATATTATTCACCATCTAAATCCCTAATTTCCAACCAACCCACACCCACAGTCCCTTCCCCTACTCAATCTAGTTCTGGTCCCCATCGTAGTCTCAAGAGTCAAAACCCCAAAACGTTTGTTACGTCTCCATATACCCACCTGCTCCTAATAACAAGGTGGATTCTGAGAAAAACTATGCCTACCTCTCAATTTCTACAAACCGCGGAAAAAAATAATTGTAGGGGATGAAGGAACTGAGGTCTCTAGTCAATGTGTCGTAACAATGGAAGTAAATGTGAATGCGGATTTGGGTTTCCGTCTTGCTGAGGGGTCGCATGCATCATAAACTTCTGGGGTTGAAAGTGTTGAAGGGGTTGTCTCTGACATAGGTAATCTCAATCTTCCCTTCTTGAGACATAATCCTTGGGGACTGAGGGTGACAGGGATGAGAGTAGTGTACTTATAGCATGATCTACTTCTGAAAATGCCATTTTGGAGTTTTATCAACAATTTGCTTGTGTAGGTGGCGATCCGGTATTTTATCTGCTGAAATGGATCCTGCTGCTGTAGAAAGGTTTGTTGGGGAATCTTTTACTGATGGTGCTGGTGGTGAGACTCAGGGAGGACCACAAGGACATGGGGAAGAATAGGGTAATGGGGACCAGGTGTTTCAAAGGGAACAAGCACTGGTCAGTACTACAGGGGAGCCTACAGAGGGACCTCGTCCCTCTGCCCAAGAAGAGTTTTCTGCTCCTACTAGGATGAAACTCCTGGTTCTACAAGACAACCCTTGGATAGTGCTGACCCTAGCCTATTTGATCACCCTATTACAGTTCCATTGGAAGTCGTTTACCCTGAAATGAAGTCAGTGTTTGACGGAGAATTTGGTGATAGTGAGGATGGCCTTGATGATCTTCCTGTAGCATAGTTCATAGCTGATAGGAGTGGTGGAAAGGCCACAAAGGATTCTGTCCAAAGCGCCCCATTACTAGGCAACAAAAAAATGATGCACTTGAAAATGCCTTGAAAATGAATAAGGAAAAGAAGAGAGAAGGCAACTTGTTAAAAGTCGTCGGATTGATGAAGAGGATGTGCCTCCGACTGATATAGTGGAGGTGGATGATGAGGATACCGTTAAGGAACTTGCTCCTCTCATAAGGAAGAGTTCAAAGCAAGCAATCTTTGTGAAGCGTAAGAAGAAAAAAGATGATGATGCTGAGGATGAAGAAGGAGTGGAGAAGGAGAGAATAGAGAATAAGAAGCCTCTTTGAAAGAGGTTGAGTATTAGTGAGAAATCGGGTTCCTCAAAATGGGCAATGGTAGAATTATCTAAGCTAGAGAGGAGAGCAATCTGAAGCAAAAAGTCTTATGAGGGAGAGTGTTTGATTCTGAGATCCTTGATCGATCAAACATGAGGTAGTTGGTGGAGATTTGTGAATTCCAAAAGTGGACTCGTACTTTTGACACCAAGAGTCTAAATGTGTATAAAGATGAGGTGGGAAGCTTTTATGATGACATGTTTGTAGTGGATGAGGACACAATTTATTTAAAGGTAAATAAAAAGGATCTTGTGATAGATGAGGCTCTGCTTGGTGAGATTCGTGGTATGCCTACTGATGGGCTGTCAACTATAGAGGGAACCTCTTCCCGTGATTTTAATAAATTAATCATCAAGTTGAGAGTTGTTCAGACGGGAGAAAGAGTGCACAAGCAGGCCCTTCTGCGAGAATACCAATTGTTGTTTGAGTTGGTGACAAGGTGCTGCTGCTTAGGGCTGATAGGAGGTCTATTGCCTCCATAGAGGACTTGGTTCTTATGAATACACCAGACCCTTACTCCTTCGTCAATCTACCTAGGATTAAGATTGAGCATATGAAGAAGGTGGCATATTTCAAAGATGGTAATCATGATCTCCCATATGAGTTTCTCATCAATAGGGTATTTGAACGCTTTTAGGTCCCTTTGGGAAAAGCATCTGTGTGATCTCGCAAGTAAAGTTTCACCATGAACACCTTAGAAGAGTGTGAGTGTGTTGACAAGAAGGGAGGTATATGAAGAGACTCCACTATCTCTCAGCTCATTGGTGCTCAAGAGGCTGAAAATAATGATATTTAGCGTCTGAAAGCACAGAATGCCATTCTTGAGTCTAAGCTTAATTAGGCAAGCAAGGAACCTGGTTCCAACAGTGCTCAGTGCTCAGGGTGAAGAGATTGCCCGACTGAAAATTGAGAATGCTAAGTTGAGGAACCAAGTGGAGAACCTGAAGGAGCAACTGAACAACGATCAAAGGGCTGCTAATGCTCGAATAGATAACCTCATCAAGGCTCTTTCTCCCTAAACCCTCTTGTTCCCCACCCAGTGTCCCCTATCTGCACCCTTGCCACTCCTCTCCTAATCTAGTCTTTTGTTGTCTCTCCTTATTGAAGTGGTATTTTTGTTTTTGTTTGAATTGTATTATTTGTATAATTATGGTACTACTGCTCTATTTCCCCTTTTTCCTTTAATTAGTGAGCATCGCTGTCTATCTTTATGCAATATTATACTTTTGTGTTCTGTTTTTAGTCATGTTGTGTGCACACAATTAGCACGAGTTAATATTGCTGGACTTGTTTTTGCATTTGCCTATCTAATTCTTTTAATGATGCCAAAAGGGGGAAGAAAATTGAAGGTAGGGGAGGAATGAATGTGAGGTGTTTGGTTCGTAGAGGGAAGATGTGGAAATCTGGTTCTAATGAGAGAATATCAATTCTAAGCTTGTCATCATCGAACCTTTTTGATACGTTATGCGATTTTAGTTTTGATGATTTGCCAAACTTTTTGAGAGAACCAGATAAGGAACGTGATACAAATTGTTACTTTGTGTACATTGCAACTAATCATATGTCTGGTTTAATTCTCCGATAAATCAGATATGGGAACAACAGAGGGAACAGTTGGGATCAGTTCCTCCAATTGTCGTACAAGTCAACTCTACAACTGTTAAAGTTGTTGCAGTGTACACGCAACAGTACAACAATACTGTTAAAGCTTGCTAGAGACTGGACACTCCCTTGCTTCATCTATCATGACCTCACACATATATTATCAACATGATGCATGATTTTTATTCAAGACTTGCAAATCTAAACAATTCTCCTCTCAAGTGTGCAACCACCCTTGTTTTCTCTGGGGTATTGAAGAACAAAGTAGCGACAAAACAAAGGACCAGTTCCAGCATTGATTATGTCTTATGTCCTTTAGTATTGTTGTGTCTTTGTTTCATGTTATTTACTTGTAAATTCCTACACAATTTTTTGGAAGCATTTAATAGGATATCATTTAAACCAATATTCTTGGTTATTTGACTAGAGTTAGTCAAGAGTGTGACTTTGTAATTTTACTATTACAAAGGGCTTAACAATAGAGCTATTGTAAGGGATGAGGGATTAAGAGTTTAATTCTTAGATTGCAGTAGGTTGTAATCTGAACTTTTCTCAATTAGTGAAGTTAAAATCCTACTAGGATAAGTCGTGATTTTTATCCCATGAGCTAGTTCTCCACGTAAATATCGTAGTGCTGAGCTGGGAGTTCTCCACGTAAATATCGTTGTGGTCTTTACTTACTGTTGTTACTGTGGAAACTATTAGAGAACCAGGTTCTCTACACAATTTGGTGGACCCTTAATTCATATCAATTAGCGACAAATCAAATATCGTGTGAATTGATCATCCCATCTCATGCGCTCCCCTTTTAAAACACGTCTTACTCTCACTTCATAATTCCTTATATGTGACAGAAGTTAGCTACGCTATCCCAAACAAGTAATAATAATCAACTTTATCAAACATAAAAGTTACTTAAAAGCTTTTGTAATCACCTTTTCTTTCAAATCTTTTACAAGAGAAAAAAGAAAAATAGTACATTACCCAACAGGGCTAAACTAAAAAATGTTGGAAACAGCTACCAGAAATGTAAGTCAGGGAATTGAATACCAACTCAGATCAGCTAAAGAACAACCTTGTTCAGTTCCAATATAGGACTTTGTTGAGGATGTTCAGATGACTCTCAGGCAGCATTGTCAGATAATTCATCGCTGCTCGCTCTACCAACTTCAGAACCATTAATGTGGCCATTGGCATCGGAACCATATACGTGCCCCAATTTCACACGTTTGGTCTCTAAGTATCTTTTATTTTCTGTAGTTATAGGCGCCAACAACGGAACTCTACCTGCAATTGCCAGACCATATCCTTTGAGCCCAACATACTTTGCAGGGTTGTTCGTCATCAGTTTCATTGTACGAACACCCAAATCTCGAAGTATCTGAAATCAATACATTAACGTTCAAGCATCGAGGTTTAACAGAAAAGCATAAACAGGAGAAGTTGCTATCAACATGTGGCTCAAGAAAATTGCACTTGTTTTACTACTAGCCGACAACAACAACAACAACAACCTAGTAAAATCCCACCAGTGAGGTTTGGGGAGGGTAGAGTGTACGCAGACCTTATCCCATAGGGGTAGAAATGCTGTTTCCGGGAGACCTTATCCCATAGGGGTAGAGAGGCTGTTTCCGGGAGACCCTCGGCTCAGAGACAATAGATCTTGTACTACTAGCCGACAAGTTTTATATTTTTATTTCTTACTAAAAAGAAGGTAACTTTCTTTCAGTCAATACCTGTGCACCAATGCCATACTCCCGAGAATCAACAGGTAATCCCAACTCTTCATTAGCTTCAACCGTGTCGTGCCCATCATCTTGAAGATTGTAAGCGCGAAGTTTATGTCCCAAACCTATTCCCCGTCCTTCATGTCCCCGGAGATATACTAACACGCCTCTTCCAGCTTGCTCAATTTGCTTCATTGCAAGTGCCAACTGCTTACCACAGTCGCATCTCGCTGACCCAAATATGTCGCCGGTGAGACATTCTGAGTGCACTCTGACAAGGACATCTTTCCCATCCCCGATATCACCCTATCCAAATCATGAACCTTGTCAAGAATAATCAGAAAGATACTCCCTATGCAAATATATCATGTATTGACAGCATTAAATTTTTTTTCTTTTTTTTCCAGATTAGTCAAATAAATGAAGCAGGAGGAGAAATTATAGAAAATTTGAGACCGAAGCAGTTTTTCAGCCGTCTGATCACAGCTTTGCTTACTTTGACCATGGCAATATGCTCGATACCATCCAAGACAGACTTAAAGCAGTAGGCTTTAAAAGGTCCCCACATTGTCGGTATTGGCGCAGCAGCAGCTAGCTCCACCAGTTTCTCTTTCTTCCTTCTATACCTGCCATAGGACATGGAAGTTAAAACACTTTTGTTGCTTGACTAAAGATTAATCACGAAAGATATAAACAAATACCAGAAATTCCAGTATATAGTTCTCTGTATTTAGTTTCTGAAATATGAAATTATTCTTGAAAAGAAAACAATGAATCGATGCCCAGAAATAACTTTGGAAGTTACTGCTTGACCCCTGTATTTTGATCGTGCCATTCATTCTGGATGAAGGTTGTTTCCTTTTTCCACTTTTTCTTTTGAGAGTTGTGGGTTGCTTAGGCGAGTTGATAAGTCAGTAACCAGAATGCTAATCACAACTTAGGTTTTTCGGTTCCTTGAATATTCCAAGGAACAACATTTTCAGCCTTCATCAATTTCTTCTTTGTCATGTCAAAAGGATGACATTTTCAGCCTTCATCAATTTCTTCTTTGTCATGTCAAAAGGATGAAGGGGAGCCTTGGCGTAACTGGTAAAGTTGCTGCCATGTGACCAGGAGGTCACGGGTTCAAGCCGTGGAAACAGATGCAGGGTAAGGCTGCGTACAATAGACCCTTGTGGTCCGGCCCTTCCCCGGACCCCGCACATACCGGGAGCTTAGTGCACCGGGCTGCCCTTTCTTTTCATGTCAAAAGGATGTTATACAGGATTATTAGTGTTAGAATTACGAAAACTGTTAAATGTTATTTTGCATTTATCAAGTCTTTACCTGATCAAATCGGCAATGGATATAATTTTTAGGTTCTCAGCCTCAGCAAATTGACGAAGCCTCGGCAACCTGGCCATGGAACCATCGTCATCCACAATTTCACAAAGAACAGCAACAGGGTCCAGCCCAGCCAATACAGCAAGATCGACAGAAGCTTCAGTATGGCCAGCTCTCTTTAGCACCCCTCCTTCTCTATACTTGAGTGGGAAAATATGTCCAGGTCGGTTGAAATCCTCAGGTTTTGAATCTTTGGATGCTAGAGCCAATACTGTTTTTGCCCTATCACGAGCGGATACACCTGTTGTGGTACCATATTTTGCATCCTGTATATCATATCCAACTAATGTGTGTCAATGGCTGAGACAAATTTAAGATGCGGACACAAAACAAATATCAGAGTAACATGCCCTGTCATATATGCTTTTGACTTCTGAACACAGAACAACTCAACCGAATACGAACTTAAAAAGTGAACCAAAGTGTTTTCAAGCCAAAAAAGCAAAGAAATATGATTGAAAAATAACTGCTCTCAACCATTGTTTAACTGATCACAAATATATCCAACAGAACAGCAGCTATTGAACGATCTTTCGATCATGTATTTAATTTTGATATATAACAAGCATTACTTTTGAACCAGCACAAGGACAATCATAGATCCTAATAAACATCGACCTCACACAATCAGCATTGTACTCTTAATAAAAGATCGGTCCTGAGGAGGAAACTAATCACAGATATAAAAGTAAATTTTTATCTCGGACTGGATAGTAGCTTCTAGAAAATAAAGAAAAAAGTAGTGGACATACCACAGAAACAGTGAAAGCAGTAGAGAGCTTCTCCTCATTTTCTTTCGGTGGCACCATTAGTGGAAGTTGAAGCCGGTCTAGATCTTCACCTGTCATACTTACACACACAATTCCAGTTCCATGTTTTACAATGAAGGCCATTGCTTCAGGTGTCGCTAATTGTGCTGCCATTATTAGATCACCCTCATTTTCTCTGTCTTCATCATCTACGACAATCACCATCTGCAAGCCTTTTTCCAAATTACTAAGGAGATGAAAGAATAAGTTTTGAACTTTCCTCCATAAATAGAGGCGTGTGGGCCCGAGGTGTGTGTGTTTAACCAACCTTGCCTTGACGGATGTCTTCAATAGCCTCGGGAATAGAAGAGAATCCTTCAGCGGTATGATCGAGGTCAAATTCATCATCACCAGAGAGAAACCCACTTTTGTTTGGAGTTATTTCGGCGGTAGGTGTTCCGACAGCTATTGCATCAGGGGGTTGTTGAATTCCAGCTCCATGATTAACAAAAGAACCATTTTCTGCACCTCGGTTGCTATAACAGGACCAAACATTGTCTTCTCCTGATATAAATGTAGCCCTTACTATTTTGCCGCTGCTTTTCAAGCTGAAGGAAAACTTTGTAGCAAAACTTAGCGAGGACAAAGCTGATTTGTAGTTTGCTGTAGTTGGATTGACAAAATTCAGAGCATGGTCGGATCTAATAAGAAAGAGAACATGAAATACAATTATAAATGAAGCCTGATATTAGAAGACAAAATGGCAAGCCAGAGAAGTAAAATACTTGATTTGTTATATGAGCTAAATCCTCAAACCAATAGTTTTGCAATACCAGTCATCTCAGGAACTTTACAAGCATGAGGAGCAAATTGTAGTTGTCAGCTTGACAACCGAATTTGGAATCCACACCAAAATTTGCAGACCTACGCAAATTGAAGTGTGTAGCCTAAACTCTAGAAGTTGGACAGAAAATATGTGAGAGGCGTCGCGTTTAAAATTCAGACGCGGATCTAGAATTTTAATTCCATGGCAGTGTTGTCAGAAGCGAAAATCTCTAAAAAGCGCTCCAGGTCTATTGGGGCTTTAAGCGCAAAGCGCAATTAAAATGTGGCCTTTAGGAAAAAAGAAAGGTGCAATGATGGAAAAAATAAATATATATGTAATTCAAGAAGAAAGAGTAACAAATTCACTCATAAGGTTTGACTTAACAATCTCTATTCAAGATAGAACTTATGGACACTAAGGCACACACCTTAATGCTTTGCTTACACTAAAGTGCAGCTTAAGCGAGGCGAAGCGTGCTCCCTGAGCTTTTCTGAGCTTCAGGACTTAAGCGCGCCTTAAATGAGACTTTGACAACACTATTCTATAGGTTCAACATTTAAAGCTTTTAGCATCGAACCCATTATATTTTAAAATTATGGATTCATATCTACTATTTATTATAATTTTAAGTGATTTTTACTACAAAATTGGTATCCGTGTCGGAAGTGCTGGGTTCGGTTGAACCCGGTAACTCTATATTGCATCCGCCCCTGGGTTAAATCCTTAACTACAGACCAGATCTAAGTGACAACAACTACACCTCCATGCCAAGCTAGTTTGCCTGGGCTATATGAATCCTCATATCCATTCACTCCATATGGACCTGTTCCATTGCAATACTCATCAATTTGTCTTTTAGGATAATTTAGCCGTTATCTAAAATTAGAGGTTCTCTAAAACTAAAGCTTATCCTAGCACGGGATACAATACCTTCTATCATTCTTTTCTCAATGTGTGATATGGGCACCTTCTGTCAGTGTTGATCATTTCATATTCCAATCTAATCTTGTATGATTGAACATCCATCCTTAACATCTTATTTCTTGGCAAAAATCTTGGGACCTTTCGACATGGCAAGTCACATATTGATTTACAAGTCTAACTGAGAATTTTCTGATAACTCCAAAAGAGATAGAAATCAAAGGTACCTAACAAGTAAGGTGAGCTTAAAAATGATCTCAAATTACTCAAGATATATGCTTTTTCACTCTAGGCTGTTCACAACTCTAACCACTATGGAAATGAAGTTCCATCAACTTAAATTGGGTGGTGACATTGAAAGCTTATAAAAGAAACACGACATCCGATGAACTCACAAAGAAACAAAATGCAAGACAATGAATCACTTTCTACCAAAGTCTGATTCCTGTAATGTAACCCTGCGCTGTCACATTCAATTCAAGCTAGATTATTCTAATGCTTCCTCGACTTCATTACTGCAGCTAGTCTTAAGTTCCACCAATCTTCAGTGCAGCTGAAGCTCAGTTCACTTTTGCAGCATGGGATTGGGACCTCACATAGCTTAATCCGCGCTTCAGTGTAGGTTCCACGGCGATAATTGCAGCATAGGATGTGACTCGAAGCTCAGTGCAGCATATCCGAGTGTACACACACTCTCTTCATTTACACCTTTCTTCGCTAAATGAGGCACTTTAATTGCACTTTGCGCTTAAACCCCAAGAAACCTTCGCTACTTTTCTACTCAATTCGTCTTTGATAACATTGACAAAAACAATATAAAACAGAGCTTGTCCTTGTCCTTAATAAGGTGCATTAATGACAGCTCAGAGAATAAGTACAGTTTATAGCTGTAAATTCTCTGTAATGTGGTTTTTCTGCTTCAATACATTCAAAACCTGTCTCCTTAATAAGCAAAAAAACCTTATCCTCATATTTTATTCAAAAGCATACAGAATTTGTCTGTTCTGCATTTCAAATCACCCTACTTCCATAGTTGTCATTAGCTAAATATATCATTAAAAAGGATAGTCCGGTACACTAAGCTCCCGTTATCGTGATCAGTGGCAGAGCCAGAATTTTCATCAAGGGGTGTCATAACATAAATAATTAGATACATCAAAAGTCAAGGGGGTCAACGTATAGTAAATATACATAAAACAAATAAAAAATTATCTAGCAAGATAGTGTAATTTTCCGGCGAAGGAGTATTGCTTGACAACCCTTGATTCAATGTGGCTCACCCACTAAACATGCTATGCGCATGGTCCTGGAAGGGCCGGACCACGAGGGTCTAATATAGCCTGTCATTCTAAATATATCATTACCATTCTAAAAGTGTATTCATTGTTTAATCTTGTTATTGTCAAAGCCAGACATAACCAGTCAGAACAAAAGATTCAAACCTTTTATCATAATTTTCTACATAACCACATTTTCCAGAGCCAGTATATTCACTCACAAACAAATATACAATAAAGGAACAAACTTTAGAAAATTCTTGGAACTAAATATAGTAAAAAAAAAGAAATGGGGTTATATAAAATGGCCAAAATACAGCAAAATTCCAGTGATCTTGAAATTTTTGGAGCAATTAAGAAAAAGGGTGTTCAAGAAAACTAACCGCAGACGAGAAAAACCCATTGAAGTTTGAATTGAAGCCATTATTATGTTTTGGTGACCTAATTGAGTAAAAAGATTTAATCTTTGATAGAATTGAAGAAGGCTCGAGAGTATATATTATGGATAAAAAGGAGTTACGAGAAGCTGCTCACTGAGTTGTTAAGTCTACCACCGCCACTGTTTGGGGATCATGACTACTTTGAATATGGACCGTTGGATTAGAATGTTCTTTCGCGATAAATATTCACAAATGTGTTGGAATTTCACAATTGAAAAGGCAAAAGATAATATGAGATCTTTAAATACTAGATTTATTTTGTTGTGAATAGTAACGTTGACGAGGATGCCGCAAGGGATGGGCACACGGGATGTCACGTAAGAGCTGTAGAAGAATAATTCCACCAATACGTCTTGAGGATTATGTGTAGAAAGGAAAAAGAGAATTTGTTACGCCAACAGTATAAAGCAGCATGCGTTTGGCAATGCAGGGTATCATATTATTGTTATGAGTCGATCTTGTTCTCTCCTCTCTCTTCTTCTAGTCTCTCACCTCCTTCTATGTATCCCCAATCACTTTCTGTCACGCCCCAAAATTAAGGGGCGCGGCCGGTGCCTAACCAAGTGACCCGGTCAAGCAAGCCTGATTAGTGTTTCCTACCTAACTCGTTTATCCCCCGTGTGTATAGCATACATTATTTACATGAGTTAGCAAGAGATAATTCAAAAGCATATATTCATAACATTAAGTCCATTTTCCTCTTTCACCATTACTAACATTAGATCTTTCAAAACATATATACTAATTACAACATTCGCGATACGGAATCACGGTTACGAGTAAATCTAACAACTATATATCCAAAATATATTCACAACCCACATAAGTGTCTATGGAGCCTCTAAGAGTACAAAGAAATGAGCATAGACCTGCCGGCGACAAGGCCCCGGCTATACCTCAAAAAGGGACAACATGTACAAAGGAGATCAACATGTAACTACGCACGGCCCGGGGAGGAAATGGGGCTCACCAGAACTACTGAAGGGAGGAGGAGAAAACACCACTATCGTCGATCGACGCTACCTGCTACAGGACCACCTACATCCATTTAAAAAGATGTAGCGCCCCCGGCAAAAGGGACGTTAGTACCATTGAATAGTACTAGTATGTATAAACAAACTTCACCCTAAGTAGAATTAAACAGTACACAAGTAGAAGACAGTCATCGAAATCAAACAATGCTGCACATAAATACAGAGAACACAAATGAGAGTCTCACATTTTCTTATTCCAATTTCCTCATGTTGCGGCGCGCAACCCGATCCCACTGTACAATCATTTTTCACCCTTATTCCTTCTCTAAAAACCACCCTTATTTCTCCTGTTGCGGCGTGCAACCCGATCCCACCGTACAATCACATTGCACCCTTATTCCTTCTCTACATACCATCTTTATTCCTCCTGTTGCGGTACAGAACCCGATCCACCGTACATAGTTCAAATAAGAAACAACAAAGCAACAACTCAATCACAAGAATTTCTACCACCAAGAGTATAAGTTCATAGCAATCGAAGAACCATGTGAAATAAAGGGGCACAATAATCTTTACAAAAACTGTGAGACATGTAAGGTACGCCATAACCATTTAACTTAATTAAATCAGTTCACATTTCTTTCCCATCATTTATTACATAGCCCTTGGCACTTGGATACATTTAACAATTGATTTTGTTGCCCTTTTTATTCATTAGTAGCACCATCCTTCATATCGATAAGTTCCAACATATGATGAGTTTTGAACATGATAGGATAAGCAATAAGAATCATGATTCACAATTTTTAAGTAACATGGTGACATGGTAAACAACTAAGACAATCAGAGAACAGAATCTTACACCGCAACACATTAGAACAATCAATTCAAATATGATCACGTAAGGAACTCCTACCAACTGCTTGGACACTAGCGTGGCGATTCTACAAAGATTAAAGTTAGCCATACATACCTCGATTTGGGATTTTTCCTTAGATTTCTACCACAATTCACCGGACCTTCTAGCACCTTCAATCTAGTTCACAATGTGCATACTTGAACTTAGAATTAGGAATAATGATCATGTCTTGAACTCACTTGAGCGCTTTATCAAACATTAGGTGCTTCTTTAGATTGAATGGCCTCTTTTTAGTGAAAGATTACTCTAACCCATTTTCCTTCACTAGATTATGACTAGTTGGTTACATGCATGCAAGATTTCTACCCCCATATTCATGAACTCACCTAACCATGTTTCAGTTTAATAAAAATCTGGAATTTAAGGTTGATGGGGTAGAAGCTTATCTCTTGTAGTAAAGAAAATGGTGTCCTACTCGATCAATTCCAGGCCTGAGTAGTGGTGGAGGATCAAATTTGATGAAGTTGGGACTCTCTCTCACTAGAACTCACTCTCTCCTCTCTCTAATTTATCATAAAATAGTTAAAATTATGAGGGATGGGTGTTATATTAGGCTGGGGTGGGGTTTTAAAAATTAGAAAATAGGAGCCCCGATGCAGGTTTGCGTTCCGGAATGCGATCACATTCCGGTTATGCGGTCCGCCAACCTGCCGCATTATTGGCCTTCAGTTGGGCCAAAAGGAAAAGGAATTTGCCCGGGTATGCGGTCCACATACCTGTTATGCGATCGCATAGTGCGCCGCATAACTCCCTCCGCAAAAACTCAGGTGCAATTATGCGACAACTATGCGGCCCGCATACATGATATGCGATCGCATTTTGGGCCGCATAGCTGTCCTCAAAATGAATAGCAATCTATCTAACTATGCGACCACTATGTGGTCCGCATACTTGATATGCGATCGCATCGTGGACCGCAGATTCGCACAAACTTGAAAAAATTCTATCCTCTAAGTCCTGGGGTACTTTTCACTCCAAAAAGGTCCTATTTACGAATTTCTATAGTTATATCAACATGGGGATCTATCCGGGCAGCGTTTCTAGTTAAAAATTCTATGGGTCTTTACACTTCTTTTAGTATTTTCAGCATCTCACATCTTATTTTGTAATTTGGCTTATTGAGAATACACAATTGAGCTTTAGTTGAATATCAATTCTTGCTAATACATTGTGATAATTTGAGTACTGTTACATATTTTTTGGGATCTTTACATAAATATCTAGTTGAAGTTATAGTCTACTTTTCGCAGCTTCTAAACATAGATTATATATATACTACTACTACAACAATAACAATAACGACCCAGTATAGTCCCACAAGTGGGGTCTGGGGAGGGTAATGTGTACGCAGACCTTACCTCTACCCCGATAGGGTAGACATGCTGTTTCTGATAGACTCTCGGCTCTAGAAGACGACGAAAAGACAAAAAGAGATAATATATCAGTACCATCATGGAAAGAATAACAACAACATAAGAACCAGTGAATAGATGAAAGGCATAAATAATGACCAGTAAATAAGGCCCGACACTATGAAAACGGAAGATTATTGTACACATATCACTGGCCACTAGCAGTCTAAGATTAAATCCTATCAGTCTAGCCTCACACTAGAAGACTAAATATGTTCAACTACCTCCAAACACACAACCTTAATGCTCGATCTCCACAACTTCGTATCGAGTGCCATGTCCTTGGAGAGCTGAAGTCTCGCCATATCCCGCGTGATCACCTCTCCCCAATACTTCTTAGGATGCCCTCTACCTCTCCTCGTACCAATCAACGCCAACCGCTCGCACCTCCTTACCGGGGCATCGAAGCTCCTCCTCTGAACGTGCCCGAACCATCTGAGTCTCGCTTCCCGCATCTTGTCATCAATAGGAGCCACGCCCACTTCTCCCGAAAATCTTCATTCCTAATCTTATTCATCCTAGTGTGTCCGCACATCCACCTCGACATCCTCATTTATGCTACTTTCATCTTCTGGGTATGTGAGTTCTTAACTGGCCAACACTCAGCCCCATACAACATGGCCTCCCTAACCTCCGCTCTATAAAACTTACCTTTGAGTAGCGGAGGCACTTTCTTGTCACACAGGACACCAGATGCTAACCTCCATTTCATCCACCACATCCCTCTACGGTGTGTGACATCCTCGTCGATCTCCCCATCCCTATGGATAACTGACCCAAGGTACTTGAAACTGCCTCTCTTGGAAATGACATGGTGATCCAAGCCTCATGTCCATGCCCGCTTCCATCGGCTCGGCACTGAACTTGCACTCAAGATATTTCGTCTTCATCCTGCTCAACTTGAAACCCTTTGACTCAAGGGATTGTCTCCAAACCTCCAGCCTCTCGTTAACGCCACACCGCGTCTCATCAATCAGAACGATGTCATCAGCGAATAACATACACCATGGCACCTCTCCCTGAACATGGTGTGTCAGTGCATCTATCACCAGAGCAAACAGAAATGGGCTGAACGCAAATCCTTGATGTAACCCCATAACAACCGAGAAATGCTCGGAGTCGCTTCCCACTGTCCTAATCCGAGTCTTAGCTCCATCATACATGTCCTTAATCACTCTAATGTAAGTAAGCGGCACACCTTTAGCCTCTAAGAATCTCCAAAGAACCTCTCTAGGAACCTTGTCATACGCTTTCTCCAGATCAATAAACACTATGTGTAGATCCTTCTTCCTATCTCTGTACTGTTCCACCGACCTCCTAATAAGGTGGATAGCTTTTGTAATAGAACGACCCGGCATGAACCCGAACTGGTTGTCTGATACAGACATCGTCCTCCTCACCCTCGCTTCTACTACCCTTTCCCACACTTTCATGGTATGAATCAATAGTTTGATAATAGTTGTTGCAACTCTGGATGTCACATTTGTTCTTGTACAACGGAACCACCGTACTCCACATTCACTCGTCCGACATCCTTTTCGTCCTGAAAATAACATTAAACAACCCCGTCAGCCACTACAGACCTGCTCTACCCACACACCTCCAAAATTCTATCAGAATCTCATCAAGCCTGGTAGCTCTACCCCTTCTCATCTCACACATAGCTCCCACGACCTCCCCAACCTTGATGCGCCTACAGTACCCGAAATCACGGTGGCTATTGGAATGCCCCAACTCACCTAGCACAATATCCTGATCCCCTTCTTCATTCAGAAGTTTATGAAAGTAAGTCTACCATCTCCGCTTAATCTGGGCCTTTCCCATCAATACTCTACTGTCCTCGTCTTTGATGCACCTCACTTGACTATATTTAATTTAAGCGATTGAATAATAGGCTATTTAGATTAATTACTTCAAATTATTATTTTTTGTCATTTGGAAGCTGAAAGTACCAAAATACTCATATGATGAAATAGTTGGAATACAATACAAGGTTTATGCATTTGATAGAGAGTACTTTACTCCTAAAGTAGAACTTCTGTGAATCGAATTAGTTGAGTCCCAAAGTGATGGTATTGGTAATGGACATTAAATGAGATATATTTATGCATCTATTTTAAAAAGATTTTATTTCAATTTACACCTTGAAGTTAAAATGAGAATTAAAAAGATCTTGTTATGAAACATTAGTATATGGTGGATGTCCACTACTCCTCTCCATTATCTCCATAACTCTCACTACTCCAATACTTATGGTTGTAACTCCTATACCTCCATAATTTCCCCCATGATCTTCCTACATGATCTCAGATACTTAATGTCATGTTTATGGCATACTTTTGTATACCTCTATGTATTACTATAAATAGAGGATGAAAAGTGATATTGTACATATTTTGAATACATGGAAGAAATAAGATAGTTCTCTCTTCCTCTCTACATTTCTTGTCTATTTTCTTGTTTTATAATATTACTTTGAGCTAAGCTTCTTGACAGATCTAGGGTTGTTTGATTTTTGGGAAAGATTGGGAGGATTTAAAGTTATCCATAGTCCAATATTTGTTTGGAATTGGGAGGAAATGGTTGTCAAATTCCATAAATTAGGCCTGCAACTAGTTAGTTTGGACGAGCCCGTTTGACATAAGGTTTATAATGTGCATTTCATTACATTTTCATGTTTAAAAACCCAACTATATTATCTTTAAAAAGATGGAGTCAGGTGGGTGAAAATAGCATGGGCCAATCAGTTTTTAGATTGGTAATCGAAAAATAGTCAGCGTGTGTGTAAAGTCATTGAAAAGTAGTCACTATTTTGCTGCAACAAGGAAAGTCCCAGTATAATATACTGGAGATTGGTGCACCTGTGTATGACCTTCAAGCATCACACGGAAAGTTCCAGCATAATATACTGGAGATTGGAGCACCTGTGAATGAACTTCCAACGTATTATGTTGGACAGTATATTATGCCTGAACTCCAGTATATTATGCTGGAATACTTTCCGGATTTTGAATATTGTTTTCGTTCAAATTTATCTTTACATAAAAAGTAGAAAAAATTCTATTACTTTTGAAACTGTGGCTATTTTTCAGTTACCACTTATAAATTTAGTTATTTTTTAATTTCTCCCATCAGGTGGACGCAGCTCTGTACATAAATTATTTTGAGCTCACACAAGGTTTGTAAAAAGACCGCTCCACAAAAATATGGTATTGACTGTCTACCCCAATGATATAATAATAGAAGACATGCTCAGATTTCATACTACATACTACTATGCTGTCTCTCCTTTGATTAGTTGAGAAACCCCTTACCAATCCCTTTTTATTCCAATTTCAATGCCTATAATCTCATCTTTTCATTTAAACGATGCAATAATTCTACTTAATCTTTGTTGCTGAGTGAAGCATTATGAGCGCTAAACCTACTACTTTTTTTCTTTTTCTCTTTTTTTACTTTCTGTTTGGTAAAGGAGGCACGAGGAAAGAAGGGGAAGAAAAGTACTCACTAAAGTATAAGAAAAACTTATTATTTTAAATATGTCATAATGCATGTGACAATAAATAAAGGCGGATCTAGAATTTGAAGTTTTGGAATTCTAATCATTTTAAGTTACTGATTATGTTTTAAACTAATACTTTGTACATTCATGAACTTTTAACATAAATATAGAGTTTGAACCAAAATTATTAGATTTAAAATCGACTGAACTCGTAACCGACATTCTAGCTCCATGGCGATAAAACATTTGAAACTTGTGGTATTATAACATTTCATAAAAAAATTGTGGTTGTATCTTATAACGAAGAAAAGAATCCTTATACTACTACTACTTTCACGTTTATCAAAACGCTTGTTATATTGATCAAGCACACCTAATTTAATCAAGTTTGAAAACATGTTTTCCTAATAATAATAATCAAGCACAATGCTCTGGACCTTATTCTTAATTGATCAAGCACACCTAATAATAATAATAATAATAATAATAATAATAATAAGCACAACACTACAGACAAAAAGTAGCACTAGTGTCGTTATCCAAATGGAAATGCTCTTGACCTTATCCTTAATTGAAAATGACATGAAAATCATTCCCTCTTTGGAAAGAAAATTTCGAATCATGATCAATTTTTAGGTTAAAAGAACAAGAATAAAGGATAGAGATTGAGATTGTTACCTAAATAGTCACCCAGATTTCATGTTTCCTTTTTTATCTAATATATATTGATTATATATTGATTATTCACAATTATATAGATGTGTATATATATATATATATATATATATATATATATATATATAACACTCGCCAACTATTATTAGTTTAATTATATGAGTAGCTATTTTGTTTAATTCCAAAACTTTTTGTGCGAAAGATTGTCCATATATTTTCCTTTTCGCCCCTCTCTTTTTAGTTTTATTCTTCTTCTTTTTTTAATTTAATTATTCATTATCCAAAATCACTTATGTGATTAATCCAGATTCAGATTGTACTCCTATATTATATGGATAAAAGTTGAACACTGAAATTAAATTGAGTTCATATTAGACATAGATATGGCATTGTCGTAAGGGCTTAAATAGCCAAATAAATAAAGTAGTAGACTCTTCCTACAACTAGATTACTAAACTCTTACTATAATTAAAATATTGAATCTTCTAGCAGATTCCTCCTAAAACTAAACAACTAATTATTCTAGAAAACAGTAGAGTAACAGATGCAAAATCCAACACATTTCCCTCCTTTTTTCCCCTCCATTTCCAATTATTTCTCAAATTTTCTTCATCCCACCACTTGCCATTCTACCCATAAAATACCCAAAACCATAGTAGTACATAAGTACATGACCACGAGTTAATTTGAAGTGAATCAGTCAGTGTTAAGAGTTTCAAAGAACAAAAGGCTTCACTCAAAGAGCGTCAGATGCCTATTTTCCTCATCTGTGATGGGAATGTAAGAAGAACTGGACAAAAATAAAGAACTCGTACCTATACTAAAAGTAAAAAAATAGTCAAAATATTTATTAAAACTCGTAATGAAGTAAGAAGAGGAGAGAGATATATACATGGATTAGATAAGGATTAGATAATATTTTAACTAGAATTGTGGGATTGCCAAAATGTTTGACAACAAATAAAGAAAATATTTGTTATTATAACCATGATTAGGATCTTAATTTTGTTAATTAAATCTTGACCTTTAATTTTTAACATTGACATGTGGCTTTAATCCAAATAGGAACTTGGGAAAATGGAGAGGAGTCTCATCCGTTTTAACTAATGCACGATCAAGTGAACTTTTTCCTTTTATACGTGCTAAATTCTTCGCTTTTCTCTTGATTTTTATGTCAATGCAGATCACAACATCCTAGTTGGAGCAAGTGCATTCGTTATTTTCGTCTCGTAATTAATATATATTTAATGTGAGTATTCTTTAAATCATGCGTAAAGGGATCATTCTTTGCACAATGACACTTTGTATACCCGTTACTTTAAAGTTTTGAATTCTGATTCTGCCACTAATAGTTAATGTCAACTCTAAGTAATTCTCCCCTCCCTATCACCACTTCCCCTACCTCCACCATGTTGGGAATAAAACCCCCACAAAAATAATATTCACAGTAATAATAACGGAACAATAATGTAGCACCGAGATACGATAATCAACAATAATAAAAGACACAAAGATTTTAAAACGTGGAAAACCTTTCTGAATAAGGGAAAAAAGCTACGAGTCCGAGAGGAGCAGAGTAATTCACTATAATGAGGAATTTTACACCCAGTAGGCCCGAGTAAAATACTCTAGGGACCACTATACATTCAAAAGAAATAATCCTTTTTTAAGATTCTCACCTCACTACAATATCGCTCACACTCTCTATTTTTCCAACACAGTCTATTTCTCACAATGCTTGAGAAATACTCTCTGCAACTACTGTGTTGCTTCTCTTTCTGTGTGTCTCTAAATGAAGAAGCCGAGGGCTCCTTTTATAGGTAAAATCACCTTTCCTCCAACCAATAGGAATGGTTGGTTTGTTGCAATTTGCCAATTTGCTTCCAAATCTGATTTGGTATCAGATTTACTGTTTCCTTATTTTGTTTCCTTGATGGGGATGGACCCCACAATCTCCCCCTCCAGACCCATTCTTCTGAAGGATGTATTACCAGACTTCTAACTTGAGTGCATGCCGACAAGTTCTTCGCACAACTCGAACTTGTCTCTTGGTACCACCTTGGTCAACATATCTGCAGGATTCTCACTTGTGGAGATCTTCAGGACTTGCAGAGATTCACTCTCTACCTTTTCTCGGATCCAATGATATCTTACATGGATATGTTTGGTCCTTGCATGGTACATGGAGTTCTTGCTCAAGTCTATTGCAATTTGACTATCACAATAAACAATATACTCCTTCTGCTGCAAGCCAAGCTCTTGAAGGAACCGTTTCATCCATATCATCTCTTTGCCAGCTTCTGTAGCGGCAATGTACTCCGCTTCAGTTGTAGAGAGTGCGACACACTTCTGCAACCTTGACTGCCATGATATAGCTCCCCCTGAAAATGTAAACAAATATCCAGTAGTGGATTTTCTGTTATCATTGTCACCTGCCATATCTGCATCTGTATAGCCTTTCAAGATTGGATCAGATCCTTCAAAGCACAAACAATCTCTCGTGGTACCTCTCAGGTACCTGAGTATCCACTTGATAGCTTCCCAGTGTTCTTTTCCAGGATTTTCAAGAAACCTGCTGACAACACCAACTGCGTGAGCAATATCAGGTCTAGTGCATACCATTGCATACATCAAACTTCCGACGACAGAAGAATAAGAAACTTTTGTCATGCTCTCATTTTCCTCCATTGTTGTAGTACACATCTTCTTGCTCAACTTCATATGACTAGCAAGAGGTGTGCTGATTGGCTTGACATTCTTCATGTTGAAGCGTTCCAGTACACGTTCAATGTACTTCTCCTGAGACAACCATAACTTTCTGCTTGTTCGCTCTCGAACAATCTTCATTCTCAGAATTTGTTGTGCTGGGCCCAAGTCCTTCATGTCAAAGGACTTAGATAAATCTCCCTTCAACTTGGAAATCAGCTCCTTGTCTTGTCCTACAATCAACATGTCATCCACATATAACAACAATATAATAAAGTTGTTATCAGAAAATCTTTTGAAGTATACACATGGATCAGAATATGTCTTTATATAAGTTTGACTTTTCATGAATGAGTCAAACTTCTTGTACCACTGCCTTGGTGCCTGCTTCAACCCATAAAGACTCTTATTCAGTTTGCACACCATGTGTTTCCTTTCAGCTACTTCAGATCCTTCTGGCTGCTCCATATAGATCTCTTCTTCCAAATCTCCGTGAAGAAATGCAGTTTTCACATCCAACTGCTCCACTTCAAGATCTAGGCTAGCTGCTAAGCTCAATATTGTACGAATAGAAGTCATTTTGACAACAGGTGAGAAAATTTCATCAAAATCAATAACTTTCTTCTGTTCGAAGCCTTTAACTACCAATCGAGCTTTGTATCTGACCAGCTTGCCATTTCCATCTTTCTTGATTTTAAAGACCCACTTACATTTGAGTGGTCTTTTACCCTTTGGAAGTTCAACCAACTTGTACGTGCCATTTTACTGTAGATATTCCATCTCTTCTTGCATAGCTTTCATCCACTGGTTCTTTTCTGGATGGGACAACACCTCTTTAAGACTTCCTGGCTCCCCCTCATCATTGATGAGGACATACTCCGTGGAAGGGTACCTGCATGAATCTACCCTTGGCCTCTCTGATCTCCTTAGAGGTTGAGGTTCTTCTTCCTGAGTAGGATACTCCACTTGCTCGACATCACCATCAAGTTGCTCCCCTTGCTCAGTAACCTCACCAGGTTGCTCCCCCTGCTCGGCAACCTCGTCGGTCGTACTTTCTGCACTTGTGGGATAGTTATAAGAATAAGGAATGGTAACAAGGTTAGGGATTGTACCATTATTTTTCTTCTTTGAATGATCATCTATAGGTCCAACTTCACTTTCTCGGAAGATTACATCTCTACTTCTAATGACCTTTTTCTTTACAGGATCCCACAATCTGTACCAGAACTCTTCATCTACGTATCCGATGAATATGCAGGGAACTGATTTATCATCCAGCTTTGTTCTCTGCTCCTTTGGTACATGTGCAAAAGCTCTGCAACCGAACACCTTTAGATGTGAGTAGGACACCTCCTTGTTAGTCCAAACTCTCTCTGGGATGTCAAACTCCAATGGAACTGATGGACTCATATTGATCAGGTAACAGGCTGTCTGAACTGCTTCACCCCAGAATGACTTAGGCAGTTTAGCCATTCTGAGCATGCTTCTCACCTTCTCAACAATGGTGCGGTTCATCCTCTCGACGACACCATTGTGCTGTGGGGTTCCAGGAACTGTCTTTTCATGTCTGATCCCATGACTTGAATAGTACTCTTCAAATTCCCTTCAAGTGTACTCACCTCCATTGTCACTTCGGAGACGCTTTAGCTTTCGATCCGTCTCCCTTTCTACTAGAGCATGAAACTTTTGGAAAACTTGAAACACTTGATCTTTGGTTTTCAAAATATAAACCCACAGTTTTCGTGAAGCATCATTAAAATATTTGTTACCGCCCAATTTCCATTGGACCACAAACATCAGAATTATACCAAATCAAGTATATTCAATTTTCTTTCAGACGATGTCTGAAATGAGACTCTGTGCTGCTTACCAAATAAACAGTAGTCACAAGGTTTTACCGTTGTACCTTTAGCATAAGAAATGAGTGACTTTCTGGCAAGAATCTGCAATCCCTTCTCGCTCATATGACCCATTCTTTTGTGCCACAACTCTGCAGAAATCTCATCTTGTGCCGCGTTCAATTCACCTCGGCATATTTCTGCATTTGTCATGTACAACGTGACACGAGCAACTCCTTTTTCAATCACCAATGATCCCTTGGTGAGTCTCCACTTTTTATTTGCAAAATAATTCTCGTATCCATCTCGGTCTAAAGCAATTCCCGAGATCAAGTTCATCTGCAAATCAGGTACATGCCGCACGTCTTTTAGAACCAATGTGCATCCGACATTTGTCTTGATACAAATGTCACCAATCCCCGCAATCTTTGAGTAACTTGTGTTACCCATTCTCACAGTGCCAAAATCACCTGCTACATATCTGTAAAAAAGATCTCTTACTGGTGTAGCATGGTAAGATGTTGATGTGTCAACCACCCATTCCGACTCTGGACCTGCCAAATGCATGCATTCCTCTTCGTCATTTATGAAGAGAACAACATTATCATTATTTTGCACCACGACAGTTGTGTTGTCGTCATTTTTCTGGCCACTGGTTTCACCTTTGCCCTTCCTTAGATTTGATCAATCTCTTTTGAAGTGACCTGGTTGATCGCAATTGTAGCAATTTCTGGCTTTTGATTTGGATCTGTTCTTGGACTTCCCACGACCTCCGGATCTACCATAGTTGCTCGAACTCCTTTGATAACTCCTGCCTCTGCCTTCTGTGATGAGAGTCTGTCCTTGATTTTCATGCTTCTTTCTCATCTTCTCATTGAGTAGAAGAGCCGATGTGACATCTTTCAACTCAATGGTAGTCTTGCCGTGCAGGATGATTGTTGCCAGATTATCGTATGAAGATGGAAACGAGTTCAATAGCAAAATGGCTTTATCTTCTTCCTCGATTTTCACTCCGAGATTGGCAAGCTGTGTGATTAGTCCGTTAAACACATTTAAATGTGACAAAAAATTCGTACCTTCACCCATGTGTAGGGCGTATAACTGTTTCTTCATGTATAATTTATTTGTCAGCGTTTTGGACATGTATAGGCTTTCCAACCTTGTCCAAATACCACATGTGGTATCTTCATCAATGATGTTATTTACCACATCATCTGATAAGTGCAACCTGATTGCACTAGCAGCTCTTTCATCCAAGTCAGCCCATTCCTCGGCTTTCATGGTATCAGGCTTTTTGGCATCAACATCTAGTACCTTGGGTAATCCCTGTTGAATGAGCATATCCCTCATCCTTCTTTGCCATGTTGAGAAACCGCTATCTCCGTTGAATTTTGCTACCTCGTACTTATACTCTGGATATTTTTATTTTTCACCGAGTATAGTACTACCGACAGTAAATAGTATTTCTGTGAACGAGCAGAACTTGTGCTCTGATACCAGTTGTTGGGAATAAACCCCCCACAGAAATAATATTCATGGTAATAATAGCGGAACAATAATGTAGCACCGAGATACGATAATCAACAATAATAAAAGACACAAATATTTTAAAGTGGAAAACCCTTCTGAATAAAGGAAAAAAACCACGAGCTCGAGAGGAGCAAAGTAATCCACTATAATGAGGAATTTTACACCCAGTAGGCCCGAGTAAAATACTCCAGGGACCACTATACACTCAAAAGAAATAAACCTCTTTTAAGATTCTCACCTCACTACAATATCGCTCACACTCTCTATTTTTCCTACACAGTCTATTTCTCACAATGCTTGAGAAATACTCTCTGCAACTACTGTGTTGCTTCTCTTTCTGTGTGTCTCTAAATGAAGAAGCTGAGGAATCCTTTTATAGGTAAAGTCACCTTTCCTCCAACCAATAGGAATGGTTGGTTTGTTGCAATTTGCCAATTTGCTTCCAAATCTGATTTGGTATCAGATTTACTATTTCCTTATTTTGTTTCCTTGATGGGGAGGGACCCCACACACCAGTGACCACCGTCGCCGCTTCTCACTCTCAAAATGTAAAGATTCAAAACTAATACCGCTAACAATATCATTATCCATAGGCATACTCTTCCATTTTGCCATACCAAAACCCCACCAACTTTCTACTAAAGCCTGACAACTGTTAGCCATTTTCCTTACAACTATCTTTGGCCTGATCCTCAACCAATTTTTAGTGGGCGTGTGGGCATTCCTTTGCCTCACGATCACGGTTATAACAAAAACCTTAACATTCGCCGCGACATTTGTTGCATTCACAAATGAAGTTATTTGGTTAATTGTTGTATCATTTTTTTCTCAGGCGGTTTTATTAAGACTGGACTTGGTGATAAAGTTGCTTTGTGTTTTGTGAGTTGGCTGGGGAAAAATACTTTGGGTTTGTCATATGGTTTGGCTCTGAGTGAAGCTGCAATTTCTTCTGATATTCCAAGTACAACTGCTAGAGCTGGTGGTATTTGCTTGCCTATTATTAAGTCATTGGTTGTTACTGCTGATAGTCACCCAAAGGATGATTCTTCTAAGAAACTTGGTGATTATCTTATCCAAGCTCAATTGCAGGTTAGCATTAATTTTATTCACTAACTAGTACTGGTATGTTTTATGAATTTAACTTATATATACTGACAACGTATTTTTACACTACAACTTGTTGTAGTCACATGCGGACCCAGGATTTGTAGGTCGTGTGCACAGTATTTGATACAACTAAAATCTGCCTTACATATAGGGTACATACTATTAATATATCACCATTTTCTATATATATATATATATATATATTATGTATGTGTGTATGCATGGTATTTTTGCCGAACTTTACAAGTGCCGGTGACTCCTCTAGCTAATGCATTGTTCCGCCTCTGGTTATAGTAGATGACTATGGTCTTAGTTGCATTGTAAATGTATTATGTATAAGTTTCTTATACTGTAAGGTTAAATTCACATATAAAAATAGACAAGTCTTCATAAGACATTTGATATGGTAATTAACCTAAAATAGTAACTTGATATAACAATATGTAACTTCTTCATAAAAAAGTCATGTTACTAATATCCCTTTTTATGAATGATTATATGTACCAACATCACAGGAAACTTATTAATATAATTCTCTCTCTAGTACCTTACTCTCTCCAACGGTTAGAAAAGCTCTGAATCTCATGCGCCGACGAATGGAGCCTCCGGGCAGTGCCGGATCGGCGCGTCCGGAACACCATTCCCCTCCCCCAGGTGTGGCGAACAAGATAGGATAAGGAATTCCCCCCAAAAAATCCTATGCAACTGCAATTTCTGGCTCTACAGGACCGACTAGGGCTCCAACAAGGCACCCACGAGAATCAGTGGTTGCACGGCAAACCACCCACAACAGGATTTCGGCAATCATCTTCAAATCCAAAGACTACTATGGAATTATGGCGGAAGAGTGCAAATATACTATCGTTGGCAGATTCCTAAAAACCAGACCTCAAATTGAGAAGATAAGGTCAAGATTTAGAGAGCAATTCCCCCTTAAAGGAACACTCAAAATTGGGGTCTTCGATAATTTCAACGTGTTTCTTGATTTCACTACTGAGGAAGATTTCAAATCGATATGGTTTAAAAGAGTTATAGAGATTTAAGGAAGGCAAATGTGGCTTCAAAAATGGTCCCCCGACTTCAAACCGGAGGAAGACAGCCCTATTGTTCCGGTATGGGTCCTCCTCCCTGGCCTTCCGTACAATATGCATTCATGGCACTATGTGAAACAAATCCTAAGTTCAATTGGTACTCCCCTCACTTTGGATGTGGCGACTAGTGGTAAAACAAGACCAAGCATGGCAAAAGCTAGAGTCGAAATTGACCTACTTAAACCACAGATTGAGTCCCTTTGGGTTGGGTCAGAGGATGAAAACTCCCCCCTACACAGCTTCATTCAAAAACTGGAGTACGAAGGAGTTCCAAAGTTCTGTAATCACTGTAGGAAATTGGGGCACAACATGATAAACTGCAGAATTTTGGAGAAGAAAACCAACACTGAAGTGAACAGGGCAGCGAACAATGAAAAGCAGGGCACAAGAGCGATGGAGGGTACTGCTGATTTGGTCACTGGTAATAGAATTGAGAAGGGTCAGTTACAAGTTCAGGATTAAACAGATGGGCCAAATGGTAAGGAGCACAACATCAAACACAATGAACCTAAATTCAATAATGATAGGGATAATAACTTGATCACTGGGGCTGTTCAACTCCAAGACAATTCCACCCCTGTTAACAAAGGTGGTGGCTTGAATGCAAAGAATGTTAGGGAAAAAAAAAGAATAACATAATCAAAAAAATGCCAAAAAAGAAAAGTAAAGTTGTTTTCAAACATGCTATTTCTCAGGAAAGTTACAGAAAACAAAGGGACAAGAATTCTACTTCTAGTAAAAATGATCAGTCTCTCAAAGTTCTAGAAGAACACCTTCAAACACAAGGTCTTCTCAACAGCTCGGATCAACAGCAACAACAACTCTCTATGTCAAGGGTTGAGAACACAAAAAACAATCAGAAGCAAAGGTCTGAAGAAGCGGCTATGGTTGGAAATATGAACCAACAGAGCACAAACAATATAGTTGATTCTAACAATGAAAATCAGGGGAACCAGGAGGTTCCTGTTGCTGACAGTTGTAGCTCATCAAGCCTCCCCTCATAGATTATTAAACACCCGGGGATTCAACTGATTGTTGACTTAAATGCTGCCAATCCAAACCCCTCAATGGACCTCAATCAAGAGAAGCCGAACAATGATACTCCTCCATTACATATTCAGTCCAGTAATAAAAAAACATCTAAAGTTTATGCTGAACCATCTTCCCAAAACAGCAATGAATCAAGAGGGAGATCACGCATCAGAGGTACCAAAACAAGACACAAGGCAAGAAAAGATCCTTCACTTACAAGAAGTCAAAAACAAAACACCTCTCCCACAAGTTCTAATGATTAGTTCTATTTTTTGGAACATTAGAGCAGTGAGAACCAAAAAATCCATTCAAAGGCTGAAACACTTATGCAATATTAACAAGGTTCAATTTGTAGCCATTTTTGAGACTTTCATAAAAAGAAAATTGAGGGTTATAGAAAATTCCATTGCTTTCAAAACTGTACTTCCAATGGAAACGGTCAAATTTGGTGCTTCTGGAACAATAATGGTACTCATACGATGATTGCAAAGGATGACCAGCATATTACCATCAAATTTGATATCAACAACTATCATCATAGTTTGTACATCACTTCCATATATGCCAAGTGCACGGAAGTTGAGAGGAAGGATTTGTGGGATAACTTGGTGGAGGATAGTCATAGCATTGATGGCCCGTCGTGTATTGGGGGTGACTTTAATGTGATCATGTAGCCGAACGAGAAACTAGGGGGGACCCCTCACAGAATCCATAGGAGTTTAGATTTCATCAACTGTATGGATTCTTGCGGGGTATCTGATTTAGGTTTCTCTGGCCCAAAGTTTACTTGGTATGACGACTGGAGTCTTAGTAAAAGAGTTTGGAAAAGGTTGGACAGAATTTTCATCAATGACCTATGGGCTCAACAATTTCAAAATAATTTTGTTAAACACTTAGCGAGAACGGGCTCGGATCACATGCCTCTTCTCATGAAGTGCTGCAACAGCAACCACATCCATGTCAGTTACTTTAAAATTTTGAATTTTTGGGTCAACCAAAAAGAGTTCTTGAACATCGTCAAATAAGTTTGGGAGTTGAACGTTTCAGGTAATGCTATGTGGATTCTTCAATCTAAGTTAAAAATGCTTAGCAACATGCTAAGTAAATGGTCCAGGGAAGAAATAAGGGACGTCAATGAGCATGTCATTAAATGGGAAGCTGAGGTTCAACACCTTGATGAGATTGATGCCAATACCAATTCGGATATTAGTAGAACAGAGGTTAATATGGTGTATGCAGAATACATTCAATGGTTGAGCAAACAGGATTCTTTACTCAGACAGAAAACTCAAACCAAATGGTTCGAGGAGGGGGATTCAAAGTACTTTCATAGCCTCCTCAGAGAAAAGCGAAGAAGACTTCATCTTCACAAAATTAAAAATCACAGGGGCAAATGGATTAGCAAAGAGAGCAGTATTGCTAAGGCGGTTTTCAAACACTTTGAGTCACTATTCAATCTTCCCAAACCAACACCTCAACCCTGACCTCTTGACAAGCATTCCCAACTGCATTACTGATGATGAGAACCATATGCTTTCTGATATTCCTAATGAAAGTGAAATCAAGGAAGTTGTTTTCAGCTTAAGTGCTGAAAGTGCTGCGGGTCCTGACGGTTACAATGGTACCTTCTTTCACCATTGCTGGAATATCATCAAGCACGACATAGTTGCATTTGTCAGGGAGTTCTTCAATGGTAAAAAACTTACTAAATTCTACTCCCATACTTGCCTTGTTTTAATTCCTAAAATTGATGTTCCGACTAATTTTTCTGGTTTCATGCCTATAAGTCTGTCAAACTTTACCAACAAAATTGTTTCAAAATCCTTTCAAAAAGACTAAACCCATTACTTCCAAAACTAATTTGTGAAAATCAAACGGGTCTTGTGAAAGACAGGTTGATTACAGAAAATGTCCTTTTGGCACAAGAAATAATTCAAAAAATTTCTGACAAAAATATTGGGGGAAATATTGTTATCAAACTAGATATGGAAAAAGCTTATAATAGAATGTCACGGGTCTTTGTCACATTTGTCCTTAGGAATTTTGGTTTTTCTGAAGTTTGGATTGATTTGATCAATAATCTTATTTCTGACGTTTGGTACTCTATTATTATTAATGGCAATAGAACTGGCTTTTTTACATGTTCTCAGGGTTTGAAACAAGGGGATCCTATATCCCCTTCTCTATTCATTCTTGATGCTGATGTTCTATCTAGATCTCTTAATAACCTTAACCATGATCGCAATTTTTATCCTTTCTCTATGCCTTCTAATGGGCCTGTTATTAACCATCTTGCATATGCCGATGACATTATTATCTTTAGTAGTGGTGACAACACCTCTATTAAGATGATTATGAAAGTTATAAAGGCCTATGAGAGGAGCTCTGGTCAGCTTGTTAATAGGGATAAAAGTTTCTTTCTGACTACCCCTAACACTTGTGCTCTTTGTATTAATAGAATTAGAAACCATACAGTTTTTTTGGACAAGGACTTCCCTTTTACTTACCTTGGTTGCCCCCTTTATGTTGATAGAAAGAAAATTGTTGTTTTTGATCATTTGGTCCATAAGGTCATTAAAAAACTCAACGGTTGGCATGGTAAGATGCTTTCTTCTGGTGGTAGGCTTGTTCTAACTAAGAGTGTCCTCCAATCTCTTCCTATTTATACTCTCTAAGCTATGAATCCTCCCAAAGCCACCTTCCACCTTCTAGAGAAACATTTTGCCAATTTTTTCTGGGGCTCAAAGGGAGATCACAAAAAATATCATTGGAGATCATGGAAAAATCTATGCTTCCCTCTTGATGAGGGAGGTATAGGCATCAACAATATGGAAGATATCAATGAAGTCCTAGCTATCAAAAGATGGTGGAGATTCATAACTTCTCCATCCCTATGGGCTAGTTTTCTCAAGCACAAATAATGTATAAGAGCCCATCCTGTTGCAAAGCAATGGTCTTCTAGCAATTCTCATGCATGGAAACAGTTAACAAAGGTAAGAAACATTGCAGAACAACATATGATTTGGCAGATTAATCCAGGTAATTCTAGCTTTTGGTGGAACAATTGGACCTGTAAAGGTCCCCTTGCCATCTTGGTTCCTGGTACCCATAAGATCCCTAAGCTACTTGTCAAGGAATTCATTCAGAACGGATGTTGATACTTTCCTCAAATTATTTTCAAACTTGCATATAAGCTCTCAAAATTACTCTTTGCAATAATGAGTATTTTTTCTATTTTTTTCTATTTTTATTTAAACTATTTCCCTGTTTATTTAATATTTCATATTTAAAATAATTCATAAATTATGCTCTAAATAATTTTAAAATATTTCCTAGCTCAGTATGTTACTTATAATCATTTTCTATCTATTAAAATCCAATTATTTCATAAATTGGCCAATTGGGTCTTATTTAATTGCAATTACAACCATCTTTGCAAATATGGCCTAATTAGATATTTTATACCTTTTAAAATTCGAAATTTATGTTTTCTTACACTTAATACTAGTTAATTATTGTAATTTAAACCTAATTTAATCTTTTCACAATTATTAGATATTTTTAATTAATTAATTGGGTATTTAACACCTAGCCTCATTTTATTTAAATTGTAGCCATATTTTTAGACCAATTACCCAACCCACCTTACCCACAAACGACCTAGCCCAAACCGTCTATCTACCCGGCCCAACCTCGATCAGATCTGAGCCGTTGATCAAATAAGATCAACGGCCCAGATCTTTTATTTCCTTAGTTAACTCTAACCAAACCCCCTCCCGTCTCTCTTTCTTTCGAGAACCTCTCTCTCTCTATCTGTCTCTTCCTCTCCTCCTTCTCTCTAGAACCTTCTGGTTCATCTTCTCCGATGGCCCTCAGCCTCTCTCCGGCCACCTCCAGTCTCTCACCTTTCGACCACCAACCGCCTTGAAGCCTTATCTCTCCGGTCTCTTCATCTTTGAGGCCTTCATGGGTTTCAACCATGCCATACCACCAGTGAAACTCTGCCTGGGTTGTTTCCGGCCTTCCTCCGATGGGTTTTGACTCGATGGTGCTATAAACACCATTGTTCCTGAGTTTCACAACCAGGTTCTCTTACTTCTCTCTCTGGTTTCTTGTGAGACCCTAATCTCGACCTAAATATCTTATAACCTCTGTATTTCAAACGATTTCAACTCATTCTTTTATGTTTTGAACTATCCTCTACTGGATCTTTACGGTTCTTCAAGTTTTAAGCGTTTTTATCTCCTTTTGAAACTAGGGTTTCTCGACCCTGTTCTCAAAACGATTTTTCCTTTGATTTCTAAATATCTCTACTTTGTTTAAGCCATTATCTCCTGATTTTATGTTAAACCCTAAGTATTCTGGGTTGTTCTTTGTTATTTGACTGTATGCATCCATGTATTCTCTATGATTCCTATTTAATCCGCTACTAGGACCTCTTCCTGTTAATCTCTATGAGTACCTCTTTGTGATGATAAGTGATTGTTGATGTACTCTTGAAAGTTCCGACCTTTACCCTACTGGCTCTTTACTGGTTGATTTATATTGATTCAATTGTGTAAAAAATCCCCGCTTGTGATATTTTCCTTAAATACATGGTCCTGTATATTCTGCCTATAAGTCTGTACCAATTTTCGAATTACTTCTATACCTGTGTGATGCTTTCTTTAATTACTTGGGATTTCTTGTGATTGAATCCGAGATTCTCTTGACTGATTTCAAACCGATGCCCAATTTTAATTTATACATGGTTAGTTCAATCTTCCTTAATTACCCACTATGTACTTCGTTTCATTTGTGCACTATGTGAATGTTTCTGCCCTAATCAGCCTTACTTGACATATTTTCTTTCCTTATTATGCCTTGACTATACCGTTTGAAACTAGATTCCTTAATTAAAGGAGTCCAGTTTGTCTTAATTAGTGTTAATTAATTTTATTTCCATGTTTGTGCACTCCTCACCCATGAACTACTCGTCTTTCAAACTATATAAAGAGTTGTTTTCCCTCTTTGCAAACACGGATACATTGCATATCACAAACACCTACAGCAATAAACATTGTTCTCTCTTGTGCTATTTCTCTCTTTTCTCTCTTGCTCTACAGTTGTTCCCTGCTCTTGACTATTATTAGCCGGCTGAAAAGCCAAGGCTAATATTGTGCTCATACTTGGCTCTTACATTCTGTTGTGCTCTCTTGTTGCTGGTATGTCTTGATTAATTTAAAGGTCCCAAACCAACGTGGTTATTACTACTTCCGTATATCATATTCTTAATTGTTTTCTACCTATGTTGCTACTGTTCAATATGTAATTAAATCCATGTTTGTCTGTTGATCCTTTCCATGCTTATCTCGTAACATGTTTATGATTAAGTCAATATTTGCTTTACCTATTCTTGTATACATCTGTTAGGCCATCTCTTTCCTGTTCAAGTATCATGTGTCCCTTGATCCCCCTGAACCTTTTACATGTTATTGCTTATCCTACTTATGACTTATATGCTTATGACTATTGTTTGCTCCTAATCTTACCTGTTATAACTGTCTCCTGCTACGTTTACTACCATGTCTACACTTAGCCATTTCCTGGTCCCCTGAACCTTCTTGATTTGTGTAACTATGCTTAAATGAGTTCCTTAAGTCTATGTATCTCTTTGTGTCATTATGTGACCTATTTGTCCCCTCACCCCATTGGCCCTGTGTGCAACTCTATACTGTTGAACTTTTGATCAATACTTCTGTTTGTTTTTAAGTTAACCTTTCAAAACCACTCTCTAGTTTTGCAAACTCTTTTCTTCAACTACAAATTTTCCCTCTCCTTCTAGCACTTCACACTACTCTTAGGACTTTAGGTTCCACCCCCTTCGTGTGAGCACTGCTTTGGGTACCTCTGAGTACCCATTGAACTCTGACACACAAGGCTGATAATTCCACACTGCACTTGTCTCAACTTTTGGCCATTTGGTTAGGTGCTGGTATTGGCCAGGGACCCAATGAGGGCCCTAGGGAGCTTTGCCGCACCCAGAACATATTAAGGCTGTGAAACTCGAAAGGAGTGAGGTTGGAAGGTTGGTCCTGATTGAAGGCTCCCTATAGAAGTAACTTCTTATTTTCCTTGTCATTACTGTAATTCATTTATTACCGGTTTGTAATAACTTGTAAACGAATAATTGGGGCTGGATAGTGAATATGGGAGGCTATGCATGCTTAGTCTAGTAATGGGTAGAAAACTTGCTTATAGGATTTTACTTTCTTACATGTGCTATAGATAACCTGTCTAGGACATGCATCTCATTAGAAATCCTGCTTTAGGTTCTTTACTTTCAGCATTTTATTATACTCATCTCATAAACCATGATTGCAGTTAATAACTATAATAAGTAATAAAACTGTTATAAGGTATCATTACTGCATTTTCATAAATCATAGCATTTAGAAACCATGTCTTTAGGTATCCCTGTGTGCATTAGATATCATGTTCTTTAGGACCTTATCTTCAGCATGTTTATGTCAAGTTATATTTTGCCGAACACCTAATTAGCATGTGTCTAATATGATAAATATCGCTAAAATATGGTTAAGTGGTTCAAAACGTTTCTGCAACTATGTACCTCTAAAATCAAAATCAAATATGCATGTTCACCCCTCTAAAATAAGTAGGCAATGTATACGACGCCTAGGCAAACTTTAGGCCTAATACGTACTAAAATCAAACCAATTGTGTTTTCTTGCTGGTGTTAGAACCAATCAGTTCCTTTTGAAAATCTCAAACCTTACTGCTTTTTCACTCATGTTCTTTACCTCTTTGCAGTTCATTATACTCTACTGTTTTCAAAATACTTATTCGGGGAATCAGGCATTTATTTCCTCTTTATTGAAACTTTATCTGATTCTTGTTCTATTATGCTTTTAATCACTGGGTTTCAAAGTTATCTCACTCTGCAAAAATCATTCTATTTCTGAATACTTGTTCTATATTCTATGCACTACTTTTTCCTGAAATGATCTATCCAAGTCTTATAAACTACTGGATTCTCACACTCATTTTTGGATCACTGAATTTCAAAAATAAAAATGATTCTCGTTACGCTATGTCCCGTTCACTCCTGACTACTAGTTCTCTGAAGGCTATCTCTCCCTTTACTAGAAAATTTTAAACTGATGTATACTTTTAACTGCTGTCTCTAAACTACTGCATTTCTGAAAAAAATCAATCATCCTATCAAGTTACTCAGTCATGACTGATCCTTTGGCTTTCACTACTAAGTTTTTTCCCAAAATCATATCCTTTTGAAGCTTACTGTTTTAATTTAAAAATTCCCGTTTGATCTCCCATCTTTGAGACTTTAATTGTGTTTGAGACGTGCTGCTTACGTGTCTACGTGGGGAGGGATCTGTGAGCCTTTACTTGCCTTCACTTGTTCCTTTGTATGTGCAGTCCTATCTGTTATGTATGTCGCTTAGCATTTTATCCTTTAAACCTAAGGGTTCAGCCTAGTACTCACCTTGTAGGAGTAGTAGTCCTAAATACCCTCTAGGACTTATAGGACGGGACGGGTAATAGCACGCAATAAGAATTCGTGACCAACACACGCGCTTTAAATAACCTTTATGGGGTGGGAAGGGTAGAATACGGATATGATGACTGGTGCGCTAATACCACGTGTAGCCGCCTCTTTGAGGAAGTGACATACTGGGTATTGCATTGATGTGATCCGTATTACTTTAAACCTAGGATAATTTCCTTAAATATTTTGTAATGTTATCAAAAACCTTTTAATAAAATTTATGCTTTTGTCTGAAATCCCCTCTTATCTGAGCCTTACTTGTTTGTTTGTCCAAATTCACAAAACTTCTTGGCTGGGACCCACAGTTGTGGATCTTGAGGGGGGCCTAACACCTTCCCCTTGGGATAATTTCAAGCCCTTACCCGTTCTTTGGTAATGCAAACTAGTTCAATGAGTTATCTACTCTAGGTTCCCTAACGCACCACAAAATCGTTAGGTGGCAACTCTTCCTTAAACCTCTTTCTTGAAGGAGTTGTCGAGAATGTCATAAACCCGATCTCTCCGTACCTAACCCGTGCGATAGAAAAAGGGGGCGCGACAGTATGGCGACTCTGCTGGGGAGATTCCCTAGGCTTATACCGTTACAAGTTGTCTTGTGAATTTGGACTTTTATTATGTTTAAATGCTTACACCCTTTCCTATTCCCCATTACATGTTATTAATTGTTTAATTCTGCAAGTATTTATTTGTCTAAGCAAAACTGACATATCTTCGTGTTTTCCTTGTAACTGCTTTCCGTTATAACTGCCGTATTTATTTTTTCTTTACTGCTTTCCATAACGTGAAAATACATGCCTACTTGTTTTAATGCTTATTATTTCATAATCATGCTCCGCATTCATATTCCCACTCGTGCCGAAACTGAATCCTATAGCAACGCTTACAATGAGTGGTTGTGCTATTCCGATATTACTACCCCTAAATTCGAAAAGGCATATTTACGGTAAAACTAGTCGATCACCGGTGCAGTCGACAGTTTCGTTCCTTTCCCCCTTGAGTTGTCCGCTCAAGGGTACCAGTCTAAAACCCCAATAGAAACCTTACTCTATTGTATATTGCATGCATCATGGTCCAAACCTAGCCAGGCTAACGTGTTGTCCGCACAATAGCCTTTAAGATAGCCTTGTCCAAAGTCCATTGGGTTTCCCTGGAACCCAAAAGGACGCCTTCACGTTTTGTGCATTTATTTGGAGAACTTAAATGCTCATGCTAATTATTGATGTTAAATAGTCGAGTTTGGTGAGGGTAAGGGCCTAACCTGTTCACTTTGCAGAAATGAGGCATGAGGTCCCCAGATTTGGCATGGTCACCAACATCCACCCAAAACTTCTGAATTGGTGGGAAGACTTGCACTCAAGCGACAAAACAGTAGTCAGAAAACACCTGGGCAACCTTCCCTCTCTCTTGGACATTCAGCCTAATAACATGGTGATAGAGGCTGCCACCTTATTCTGGGACTGTGATCGGTCGGTTTTTCGATTTGGGAACAATGAGATGACACCGCTGCTAGAGGAGATAGGGGGTTTAGCTGGTTTGCCTTGGGAGTCCCAAGGGTTATTGATGCCTGAAAACCGAACATGCCAGGGTTTTCTCAAAATGATGGGACTCAAGAAGAATCTGGATTTAGTCTGCTTGAAAGACTCGTACATCCCCTTTGACTACTTTTACGAGAGGTATGGCCGTAGTCAGTCTTACCGCACATATCAGGAAGAGTTCGCCCTCACCTCTATGGGGCACATTCACCGCCGGGTATTCGTCTTCATATTCTGCTTTTTGGGACCGATGGTCTTCCCGACAAAGAAAGGGAGAATCCACACCAGATTGCCTATGGTTACCAAGACTTTGATGGAAGGGATCGACGGACATGATTTTAGCATCGTACCTATGATCATTGCCGACATATACCGAGCCTTGGAGAAATCTCAACGAGGAGCGAACGTTTTGAGGGTTGCAACCTACTACTCCAGCTCTGGCTCGCCGAGCATCTACAAAGGGGTGACTACCGTCAAGACTTACATAGGAGAGTTTGGGATGATCATATTGCTTTCCATCATCCAAAGCGTATGAAATACATCCCCGACCTGTTTGCACAACCAGAGAATGCCAATGGATGGGTCGAGTTATTGGAAAATCTGACCGAGGATCAGATCCAATGGATGTTCGAGTGGTTCCCGACCGACGAATTCATCATCCGAACTAGAGACACTTCATTCCTAATATTGATTGGTCTTAGAGGGATATACCCTTACGTCCCGATTCGAGTCATGAGGCAGGCATGGAGGAAGCAAGTCATCCCAAGGGTCGAGAAAATGAGTCATCTCAGGGCGGACTTCCAAAATGATGACAGCCCTCACAAGTGTCAAGCTCAGCAATTGTGGCACTGCAGGATCCGGTTGGAGAAGGATACTATCGAGCCCGACAGGTATCA
>ML268651.1:122543-138975 GCA_005239495.1 Nicotiana undulata
GAGAATGCCAATGGATGGGTCGAGTTATTGGAAAATCTGACCGAGGATCAGATCCAATGGATGTTCGAGTGGTTCCCGACCGACGAATTCATCATCCGAACTAGAGACACTTCATTCCTAATATTGATTGGTCTTAGAGGGATATACCCTTACGTCCCGATTCGAGTCATGAGGCAGGCATGGAGGAAGCAAGTCATCCCAAGGGTCGAGAAAATGAGTCATCTCAGGGCGGACTTCCAAAATGATGACAGCCCTCACAAGTGTCAAGCTCAGCAATTGTGGCACTGCAAGATCCGGTTGGAGAAGGATACTATCAAGCCCGACAGGTATCACGCTGGTTTCTCTCCTTATTATCTGGGATGGTTGGAAGATAACTGGGGAGGAAGTATTGAGCCAGGGTTCTCTCGAGGACATAGGGTCATAGATGAGAAAGCCGAGGCAACAACTAGACTCAACCAGTTGCGCAAGAGGCTCCGTGATGTGAGGAAGATCATCACAACATCCACATACCCAACAAGAAGCTGATTTAGGAATGGAAGGACATGGCCATCACTTCCACCCAAAGGCTAGCACACTTGGAGCGAAACATAGTTGACCTGGAGGAGAAGTTCCTTAGGAGGATCGAGACTTTTCAGAAGACCGAGGGAGCTGAAGCGGGAATTCTAGCCAGAACCTACTTGTTGCTGGGACTCCGCGAGATGGGAATGTTGATCAAGGAAAGCAGAGATGCCGAGTCTGGGGAAGGTCCTTCTGGGACCAAATAGATAGGATTTGTCTTTACTTTGCTTTTGATGTAATAAGGCCACTGGCCATTAGTGACATTTTATATTTTCGCATTCTTAGAGTCAAGTTGGATTTGTGTATTTTATTATCAATAAAATGAGTCATTTAGTATTTTAAGTTCTCCAAATTAATTTGTCGCTAGGCCTACCTCTGGCTCAAGAGGTTCCCCAACTTAGGACGTGCTTTACATTTCCGCAATACGTGTTTAAATATCGCAATGTTTTATGATTCCTCACTAACTTCACTACCTTTTTGTTTTGTTTTTCTTTAGCTATTCCCCTTTCCCCAAAGGTTAGTTCGTGCACTCTGGCATCAATAACTTATTGCACAAGATCAAAGGGCCCTCCTCCTACTCCTCCTCCCAGTCCTCCTAAAGGGAAAAACTAAGATTGCAGATACAAGAGGTACCAAGAAAGACAACAGGGATGAACAAGTTGAGACCAATGATGGTCGTGGTATTCAGGTTCTACACGAGGGTATGTCTCCACTAGAGAAGAAGCTGCTGAAGTTCCAGGAGGAACTTGACCAAGTCAAGAACTTGGCTCACTTATCATTCGCCCTCAACGTCCCAGACGTTCACTTCCCAAATGCTCTGAACCCCACTTTACCACAAAACATCCGCAAACAACCCAATCACCCCAAATATCTAGTTCCACCAGCACAATGCAATACATATCACCACAACACTCCACCTCTCCAGGATCAGACAAGAGACCATTTACATGCTTACCATAATCCCATCTATGTGGAAATCATAGCTCATTACGCACCCCATACACCCGAGTCTGACGAGAAGGATAAGCTCATCAGGAATTTGGCCGAGGAACTCAAGAAATTGACCAACCGAGTTCAGGGCGTCGAAGGAGTCAAAGGGATTGAGGGGATGAACTATGAGGATCTTTGCATACAACCCAATGTCGAACTGCCCATGGGGTACAAACCTCCTAAGTTCGAGACGTTTGATGGAACCGGTGATCCAAGAGTCCACTTAAGAACTTACTGCGACAAGCCGGTCGGTGTCGGAAAAAATGAGAGGATCCGCATGAAACTCTTCATGAGGAGTTTGAAAGGAGATGCACTATCCTGGTACATCAGCCAAGATCCAAAGAAATGGACTAACTGGGTAAGTATGGCTACGGACTTCATGGATAGATTCAGGTTCAACACGGAGAATGCACCGGATGTATTCTACATCCAAAACTTAAATAAGAAACCAACAGAGACCTTTTGCAAGTATGCTACTCGTTGGAGGTCAGAAGCTGCCAAGGTCAGACCGGCCTTGGAAGAGGAACAAATGAAGAAATTCTTTGTACGAGCTCAGGATCCTCAATATTATGAGCGACTGATGATAGTCGAAGGGCACAAGTTTTCCGATATCATCAAACTGCGAGAGCGAATCGAAGAGGGTATTAAGAGCGGTATGGTTACTAATTTTGAAGCTTTACAGGTTACCAATAAAGCTCTGCAATTCGGTGGTGTGTTCAAGAAAAGGGATGTAGGAGCCGTGATGGTGGCACATCAAGCCAAATCCCCTCCCAAATACCAGGTATATCTAACACCTTCTTTCACATACCAACCAGCCCCAAGTTACCAAGCACCTTCACCTCAATACGAAACACCCTCACCTGCATATCAGGCTCCACCACCCACATATCAGCCTACCTCGCCCAGATACTCCCAACCAGCTCCCGTCTATAATGCCTACAATCCCCAACCTTATCACTACCAATCACCACCTAATCGCCAAAACTTCCCAGGACCTCGCCCAAACTTCGACCGTCGTCCACCAAAATAGTATACCGCCATAGCTGAACCCATTGACCAATTATACGAAAAGCTCAAAGCCGCCGGTTATATCACACCCATTCCCGCTGTCACCCCTGAGAACCCTTCTCAGTGGGTCAACCCAAACAAAACCTGTGCTTACCACTCCGGCATGAAGGGACACACCATCGAGGAATGTCGTTCCTTGAAGGACAAGATACAGACCCTCATAGATAACAAGATCATTGTAGCCAAGGACCCTGCTCCTAATGTTCGCAATAATTCGCTGCCTGACCATAAGGGTGGTGTCCACATGATTGAGGTTGATGATGACTGGGATCCCGAGGGATCAATTGGGCTGATTGCGAAGGGTGATCCGAAGAAGCCTGCAATGACTCTTAATCCGATCGTGGTCCAAATGCAGCCATCTGAGGAAGCTAAGGTAAACATGTTCATTCCACTTGAGTTTGAATCGAGACCACCCGCAAAGGAAAAGGCCCCAGTGCCGATCGAAGTCGAGTTTGTACGACCGCTCGAAGTTGCAGTCCGGCCATCTATCACATATACTCCGGAAGGAATAAGAATGACCACACCTATTCCAGTGGCACATCAACAACGGCACCCTTTTACTCGGACGCCATTCTGTGGGACTATACCGCTGAAGCAATGAGGAAAGGTAAAGGCAAGTATGAAGAAACCATCGCTGCACAGGGAATGACGAGAACTGGCAGAGTTTATACCCCTGAACATTTGGCCGAGTCTAGCAAGCAGGCCAACAACCGTCCCCCCATCATTGAAACAGGTTCAGACGATCAGTGGAGAAAGATACAAGCCAAGGAATACTCAATCCTTGACCAGTTGAACAAAACACCAGCTCAGATATCCATCATCTCCCTATTACAGAACTCTGAAACACACATGAGTGCTTTGCTAAGGGTGCTGAGTGAAGCATACGTTCCAGACAATATCACCAGTGGGGAAATAGCCAACATGGTAGGCCATGTACTGGAAAGTCACAAGATCACTTTCCATGAAGATGAGCTGTCGCCCGAAGGATTAGGGCATAACAGAGCACTGCGCATCACTGTGCAATATGAGGATCATTTCATCACAAGGATCCTAGTTGATGGGGGTTCCAACCTCAACATCTGTTCGTTGGTCACGCTCAAGAAATTGGGCAAGAGTCTACATGAGATAAGAGAATGGGAGATCAACGTGAAGGATTTTGATGGTTCGCAGAGGTCTACCATAGGAGAAATCACCTTGTGCTTACAGATGGGGCCTACTTGGTTCGATGTAGACTTCCAAGTGATAGACGTGATTGCATCATACAACCTGTTGTTGGGGAGACCTTGGATCCACGCTGCTGGGGCCGTGGAATCAACCTTACACCAAGCTGTGAAGTTTGAATGGAATCACCAAGAGGTAATCATTCATGGCAACGGTAGCAACCATATCTACGATCGCCAGACCTTTTTGGTCATCGATGGAAGGAGGAAGTTGGGTGGAGAAATCTACCACAACGTTGAACGTGTTAACACCATTGACAGGGACAAGTGGTGGGACAGTAAGACCGAAAGCATATTGAACTGGAAAGGGTACGAGCCAGGCAAAGGGCTCGGTAAAAATATCCAGGGAATCACAAAGCCTATAAAACTCAAGAAGCACGGTACTACCTTCGGTCTAGGGTATGATTATACTTGGGAAGAATTCAATAACTGGTCACCACCATGGCGCAGTCCTTACTACCTATTGGAGCAGCCAATACCCCACATAGAGCAGACTTTCTAGCCAGCTGGCATCTTATATGGTACAAACGAGGAGGAAGCGCTAGCGGCAATGAGGGATCTATTTATGGATGATGAGGATATGGACTGTTGTGTCATTCTCGAAGAAGAGGGGGAGGAAGACCCTTCTATACAGGTTGTGAGAAAGGGATCATATCTCAACAATTGGTCCGTCAGGACAACCAAAGCCCGTCGAGCCTCGGACATTACCATTACTTATCTTGATGAACCGACGACTGTGACATGCAACGAGGCAACGCAACAAATGGATTCCGAGTCAGACGAGGATGATATACCTGAGGATATTATTAAAGAGGTCGAGAACTTTGAGAATAGACCTAAGTCTAACTTGGACGAGACTGAGGTCGTCAACCTGGGAAACGTAGAGAACGTCAAAGAAACACGCATCAGCATTCATCTGTCGCCATCAGAAAAGGAGAAATATACGGAATTCTTAAGAGAATATGAGGACATATTCTCCTGGTCATATGATGACATGACTGGCCTCAGTACATCTATTGTGGCCCACAAGTTGCCAACCAATCCAACATGTCCACCTGTGAAGCAAAAGCTCAGGAAGTTCAAACCAGACATGAGCTTGAAAATCAAAGAAGAGGTCACCAAGCAAATCAACGCCAAGGTTCTCTGGGTGGTCGAATATCCAACATGGTTAGCCAACATTGTGCCTGTGCCAAAGAAAGATGGGAAGGTCAGAGTCTGTGTCGACTACCGGGATCTCAACCGGGCCAGTCCGAAAGACGACTTCCCCCTGCCGAACATACACATCTTAATTGACAACTATGCCAAGCACGAGCTGCAGTCCTTTGTAGATTATTTTGCTGGTTACCATCAGATTTGGATGGACGAGGAAGATGCTGAGAAAACGACATTCATTATGCCGTGGGGAGTGTATTGCTATAAGATGATGCCATCCGGTCTGAAGAATGCAGGGTCCACCTACATGAGAGACATGACTACTATATTCCATGATATGATTCACAAGGAGATCGAGGTATATGTGGACGACGCCATCATCAAATCAAAGAAGGCCGCTGACCATATGGAAGATTTGAGAAAATTCTTCAACAGGTTAAGGAAGTACAATTTGAAACTTAACCCTGCAAAGTGTGCATTCCGGGTTCCTGCTGGCAAGTTACTAGGGTTCATTGTCAATCGTCGAGAAATAGAACTGGATCCATCAAAGGTCAAATCCATCCAAGAATTGCCGCCGCCCAAGAACAAGAAGGAGGTTATGAGTTTCCTGGGGAGGCTCAATTACATCAGCAGGTTCATAGCCCAGTCTACCGTCATTTGTGAACCGATTTTCAAGATGTTGAGAAAGGATGCTGCCACCAAATGGACTGAGCATTGTCAAAAGGCCTTCGATAGAATAAAAGAGTACCTCTCAACACCACCAGTCTTGGTACCTCCAGAGCCGAGTAGACCTCTATTACTCTACCTTGCTGTGTTAGATGGAGCTTTCGGTTGCGTTCTCGGGCAACATGACGAAACAGGGAGGAAAGAGCAAGCAATTTACTACCTCATCAAGAAGTTTACTCCGTATGAGGCCCGATATTCTCTATTAGAACGCACTTGTCGTGCTCTGACTCGGGTCGCACAGAAGATGAGGCATTATTTCTGTGCCTACATAACGTACCTCATATCGAGGATGGATCCGCTAAAGTACATCTTTTAGAAGCTCATGCCCACTGGCAAGCTAGCTAAATGGCAGATCATGTTAAGTGAGTTCGACATTATTTACGTAACTCAGAAGGCGGTCAAGGGACAAGCATTAGCCGATCATCTTGCTGAAAATCCTGTGGATGGAGAATACGAACCATTGAAAACGTATTTCCCCGATGAAGAAGTGTCATTCGTAGGAGAGGACATTGCAGAATCCTACGATGGATGGAGGATGTTCTTTGATGGGGCTGCAAACTTCAAAGGCGTGGGTATTGGAGCAGTCTTAATCTCAAAAACTAGTTAACACTACCCGGTATCCGCCAAACTCAGGTTCCCCTGCACCAACAACATGGCTGAATATGAGGCCTGCATCCTGGGGCTCAACTTGGCCATCGACATGAATGTCAGGAATTATTAGTGATTGGTGACTCAGACTTATTGATACACCAAGTCCAAGGAGAATGTGCGACCAAGAATTCCAAGATACTGCCATACCTACATCGTGTGCAGGAATTGAGAAAGAGGTTCACAAATATTGAATTCCGGCACGTTCCCAGAATCCAGAATGAGTTCGCCGATGCATTGGCTACCTTGTCATCCATGATCCAGCATCCAGACAAGAACTTCATTGATCCCATCCCAGTGAGGATCCACAATCAGCCGGCTTACTGCGCCCTTGTTGAAGAGGAAGCAGACGGAAAACCTTGGTTTCATGATATCAAGGAGTACTTGGCAAAGGGAGAGTACCCAGAACTTGCAAACGCTACTGAGAAGCTCTCTCTTCGAAGGTTATCAAACAATTTCTTTCACAACGGAGGAATCCTGTACAGGAGGACTCCCGATCTGGGTTTGCTAAGATGTGTCGAAGCAAAGGAAGCAACGAAGTTGTTAGAGGAAATACATGATGGTACATGCGGTCCTCATATGAACGAGTTTGTTCTAGCAAAGAAGATACTTCGGGCTGGTTATTTCTGGATGACCATGGAAACAGACTACATCCAATACGGCATGTAATGACACCGCTGTCAGATACATGGGGATATGATAAAGGTACCTCTCAGTGAGCTTAATGCAACAAGTTCACCCTGGTCGTTCGCCGCTTGGGGCATGGATGTTATTGGACCAATCGAATCTGCAGCCTCCAATGGACACAGATTCATTCTAGTTGCCATTGACTATTTCACCAAATGGGTCGAAGAAGCATCTTACAAAGCAGTTACTAAGAAGGTCGTGGCCGACTTTGTCCGTGACCACATTGTTTGTCGGTTCGGAGTTCCAGAGTCGATCATCACCGGCAATGGTTCCAACCTAAACAGTGATTTGATGAAAGAAATGTGTGAAACCTTCAAGATCAAGCACAATAACTCCATATCATACAGACCGCAGATGAATGGAGCCGTTGAGGTTGCCAACAAGAACGTCAAGAAGATATTGAGACGGATGATAGAGATGCACAAGCAATGGCACGAGAAGCTGTCATTCGCCCTACTGGGATACCGCACCACGGTTCGCACATCAACTGGGGCAACTCCTTACATGTTGGTATACGGTACAGAAGCTGTCATTCCTACTGAAGTTGAATTTCCATCTCTGAGAATCATACAAGAAGTTGAGCTCAGCAACGCAAAATGGGTAAGAAGCCGTTATGAGCAATTGGCCCTCATAGATGGAAAGAGAATGAATGCAGTTTTTCATGGTCAGCTATATCAGAATATAATGACCAGAGCCTTCAACAAGAAAGTCAGGCCGAGACGATTCACACCGGGGCAGCTGGTGTTAAAGACAATCTTTCCTCATCAAGATGAAGCCAAGGGGAAATTCTCTCCCAATTGGCAAGGCCCATACATGGTTCACCGAGTGCTGACAGGAGGAGCACTCATACTTGCATAAATGGATGGAGAAGTTTGGCCTAAACCAATCAACTCAGATGCAGTCAAGCGCTACTATGTGTAACTCTTAATGCTTTTCTCAATGTTGTAAATTGAACTACGCCTGAACTGATTCCCATTTAAGAGGGGATACGTAGGCAGCCCTATGGGTTCGGTTACATTTTAATAAAAAAATTCATTTTCCCCACGAATGGAAACTAAGGCAGAATTTTGAGAAGGGACCTCAAAATTCCAAAGCAAGTTCAGCCAGTCGCCGCACAAGCAGTATCCAGACGCATTCACCCATCAAACTGGGGCAGAATTTTGAGGAGGACCCTAAATATTTTGTAGCAAGAGAGGATGCAATGTCTCGAACCACGTCGTGGTCGTCGGTTCATCCAAAGAAATTTGTTTCAAATTGTATGTTATATTTTATAAAACCATGCATGTTTACTTCCCAAAACAACTTGTTTAGCAACACTACCCCCATGGTACAACAAAGTTATCATCATCAAGCAGATAGGCTGAGCCGAGCCAGCGGGGACACGAACTAACCCTCCCCTTTACAGAACTCACGATTTTTCTTTGGATGCAGGCACAAATACGGCGAAAGCCCAAAATATCTTATTATCCGCGCAAGACGCATACTTCTCAAGGATACGCTCTCGAACTCGTCGCACATGCCGACGCTTACTATTATCGCAAACAATGCTTCATTCACAACAATCATATCGCCGAAATTTATCATCAACTAAGAGCTCTTACTGTCATTTTATTTTCTCGCATTGCATAAGGCTACTATTCTGCCTTCCGAGACTAAGAATTGTCTCCATGCATTTTCTCGCATTGCATAAGGCTACTATTCTGCCTTCCGAGGTTAAGCTCTACCTCCCCTTCATTTGCATCTTTGCATAAGGCTACCATTATGCCTTCCGAGGTTAAGCTTTACCTCCCCTGCATTCGCATCTTTGCATAAGGCTACCATTCTGCCTTCCGAGGTTAAGCTCTACCTCCCATGCATTCGCATCTTTGCATAAGGCTACCATTCTGCCTTCCGAGGTTAAGCTCTACCTCCCCTGCATCCGCATCTTTGCATAAGGATACTATTCTGCCTTCCGAGGTTAAGCTCTACCTCCCATGCATTCGCATCTTTGCATAAGGCTACCATTCTGCCTTCCGAGGTTAAGCTCTACCTCCCATGCATTCGCATCTTTGCATAAGGCTACCATTCTGCCTTTCAAGGTTAAGCTCTACCTCCCATGCATTCGCATCTTTGCATAAGGCTGCCATTCTGCCTTCCGAGGTTAAGCTCTACCTCCATCTGCATTGTACACTGCATAAGGCTATCATTCTGCCTTCCGAGGTTCTACGCTACCCCTCCTGCACTTTATTCCTGCACTACATAAGGCTATCATTCTGTCTTCCGAGGTTCTACGCTACCTCTCCTGCACTTTATTCCTGCACCGCATAAGGCTACCATTCAGCCTTCCAAGGTTCTACACTACCTCTCTCCGCATTTTACTTCATTACGCAAAGCTCCTATCTACCTTTTCAAAGCAATCACCTTTCGTTACGTTATTTATTTACGCTTTCTTTCGAGCTAAGCTCTGCCCCTCTTTCCTTTGGCAAATCGCAAGACTAAGCTTTGTCTTGTCAGCATCATACTACTGCATTCTTCATGGGCTGAAATATTGCCAACTTGTCCAAAGGCGTCATCTTTCAGAGGCACCATCTCCATGGCCCGAGAACATCATTTCATGGCCTGGGGATCTCTTTATTTCAATCTGCACATCATTATTCAAAGGCATCATGGTTCAGAGGCACCATCCTCATGGCCCGAGAACATCATTTCATAGCCTCCGAATCCCGCACCAAGCGATTCATGGCCCAGGACATCATGGTCTAAAGACATCATCCTAAAATGTCTGAAGACAACATTCATAGTCCAACGGGAACTTGCATCATGTTTATATTATGCACAATATACGCCTGCTCTCTATTTGCAGGTAACCTGGCCGGAACAGCCAACCAGGCAGGAGAAAACCGCTCCAGTTCTCTGATACAACCCCGTAAGACCTTCCTACTTTTACCCTACCTCGCACCTTGCGTCCGTTCTTGTGAAACATCATTGGTATATTTCGCCGATGATTCCGGAACTACATACGCCCTGATTCCTGTAAAACCAGGGATATGTAGACAGCTCAAAAGCCGGAGTGCGGCCGAATTCTATCCTGCAGTTCCATTTGGTCAAAATTGGTCATCATATCTTTACCCGACAAGTCTTCCATCCTTCCCGGGTAAAGAAGGGCGGCTGTTGATACCCAGTTCTTCCTCAAATTATTTTAAAACTTGCATACAAGCTCTCAAAATGACTCTTTGCAATAATGAGTATTTTTCCTATTTTTCCATATTTTTATTTAAATTATTTCCCTGTTTATTTAATATTTCATATTTAAAATAATTCATAAATTATGCTCTAAATAATTTTAAAATATTTCCTAGCTCAGTATGTTATTTATAATCATTTTCTATCTATTAAAATCCAATTGTTTCATAAATTGGCCAATTGGGTCTTATTTAATTGCAATTACAACCATCTTTGCAATTATGGCCTAATTAGACATTTTATACCTTTTAAAATTCGAAATTTATGTTTTCTTACACTTAATACTAGTTAATTATTGTAATTTAAACTTAATTTCATCTTTTCACAATTATTAGATATTTTAAATTAATTAATTGAGTATTTAACACCTAGCCTCATTTTATTTAAATTGTAGCCACATTTTTAAACCAATTACCCAACCCACCTGACCCACAAACGACCCATCCCAAACTGTCTCTCTACCCGGCCTAACCCCGATCAGATCTTAGTCGTAGATCAAATAAGATCAACGGCCCAGATCTTATTTCCTTAATTAAATCTAACCAAACCCCCTCCTGTCTCTCATTCTTTCGAGAACCTCTCTTTCTTTCTACCCATCTCTTCCTCTCCTCCTTCTCTCTAGAACCTTCTGGTTCGTCTTCTCCGATGGCCTTCAGCCTCTCTCCGGCCACCTCCAATCTCTCTCCTTTCGACCACCAGCCGCCTTGAAGCCTTATCTCTCCGGTCTCTTCATCTTTGAGGCCTTCATGGGTTTCAACCATGCCATACCACCACTGAAGCTCTGCCTGAGTTGTTTCCGGCCTTTCTCCGATGGGTTTTGACTCGATGGTGCTATAAACACCATTGTTCCTGAGTTTCACAGCCAGGTTCTCTTACTTCTCTCTCTGGTTTCTTGTGAGACCCTAATCTCGACCTAAATATCTTATAACCTCTGTATTTCAAACGATTTCAACTCATTCTTTTATGTTTTGAACTATCCTCTACTGGATCTTTACGGTTCTTCAAGTTTTAAGTATTTTTGTCTCCTTTTGAAACTAGGGTTTCTCGACCCTGTTCTCAAAACGATTTTTCCTTTGATTTCTAAACATCTCTACTGTGTTTAAGCCATTATCTCCTGATTTTATGTTAAACCCTAAGTATTCTGGGTTGTTCTTTGTTATTTGACTGTATGCATCCATGTATTCTCTATGATTCCTATTTAATCCGCTACTATGACCTCTTCCTGTTAATTTCTATGAGTACCTCTTTGTGATGATAAGTGATTGCTGATGAACTCTTGAAAGTTCCGATTTACCCTACTGGCTCTTTACTGGTTGATTTATATTGATTCAATTGTGTAAAAAATCCCCGCTTGTGATATTTTCCTTAAATACATGATCATGTATATTCTGCCTATAAGTCTGTACCAATTTTCGAATTACTTCTATACTTGTGTGATGCTTTCCTTAATTACTTGGGAGTTCCTGTGATTGAATCCGAGATTCTCTTGACTGATTTCAAACTGATGCCCTATTTACTTTATACACGGTTAGTTCAATCTTCCTTAATTACCCACTATGTACTTCGTTTCATTTGTGCACTATGTGAATGTTTCTGCCCTAATCAGCCTTACTTGACTTATTTTCTTTCCTTATTATGCCTTGACTATACCGTTTGAAACTAGATTCCTTAATTAAAGGAGTCCAGTTTGTCTTAATTAGTGTTAATTGATTTTATTTCCATGTTTGTGCACTCATCACCCATGAACTACTCGTCTTTCAAACTATATAAAGAGTTGTTTTTCCTCTTTGCAAACACGGAGACATTGCATATCACAAACACCTACAACAATAAACATTGTTCTCTCTTGTGCTATTTCTCTCTTTTCTCTCTTGCTCTACTATTGTTCCCTGCTTTTGACTATTATTAGCCGGCTGAAAAGCCAAGGCTAATATTGTGCTCATACTTGGCTCTTACATTCTGTTGTGCTCTCTTGTTGCTGGTATGTCCTGATTAATTTAAAAGTCCCAAACCAACGTGGTTATTACTACTTCAGTATATCATATTCTTAATTGTTTTCTACCTATGTTGCTACTGTTCAATATGTAATTAACTCCCTGTTTGTCTGTTGATACTTGCCATGCTTATCTCTTAACATGTTTATGATTAAGTCAATACTTGCTTTACCTATTCTTGTATACATTTGTTAGGCCATCTCTTTCCTGTTCAAGTATCATGTGTCCCATGATCCCCCTGAACCTTTTACCTGTTATTGCTTATCCTACTTATGACTTATATGCTTATGACTATTGTTTGCTCCTAATCTTACCTGTTATAACTGTCTCCTACTACTGTTTACTACCATGTCTACACTTAGCCATTTTTTGGTCCCTGAACCTTCTTGATTTGTGTAACTATGCTTAAATGAGTTCCTTAAGTCTATGTATCTCTTTGTGTCATTTAGTGACCTATTTGTCCCCTCACCCCATTGTCCTTGTGTGCAACTCTATACTGTTGAACTTTTGATCAATACTTCTGTTTGTTTTTAAGTTAACCTTTCAAAACCACTCTCCAGTTTTGCAAACTCTTTTCTTCAACTACAAATTTTCCCTCTCCTTCTAGCACTTTACACTACTCTTAGGACTTTAGGTTCCACCCCCTTCGTGTGAGCACTGCTTTGGGTACCTCTGAGTACCCATTGAACTCTGACACACAAGGCTGGTAATTCCACACTGCTCTTGTCTCAACCTTTGGCCATTTGTTTGGGTGCTGGTATTGGCCAGGGACCCAATGAGGGATCTAGGGAGCTTTGCCGCACCCATACCATATTAAGGCTGTGAAACTCGAAAGGAGTGAGGTTGGAAGGTTGGGCCTGATTGAAGGCTCCCTATAGAAGTAACTTCTTATTTTCCTTTTCATTACTGTAATTCATTTATTACCGGTTTGTAATAACTTGTAAACGAATAATTGGGGCTGGATAGTGAATATGGGGGGCTATACATGCTTAGTCTAGTAATGGATAGAAAACCTGCTTATAGGATTTTACTTTCTTACATGTGCAATAGATAACCTGTCTAGGACATGCATCTCATAGAAATCCTACTTTAGGTTCTTTACTTTCAGCATGTTATTATACTCATCTCATAAACCATGATTGCAGTTAATAACTATAATAAGTAATAAAACTGTTATAAGGTATCATTACTGCATTTTCATAAATCATAGCATTTAGAAACCATGTCTTTAGGTATCCCTGTGTGCATTAGATATCATGTTCTTTAGGACCTTATCTTTGGCATGTTTATGTCAAGTTATATTTTGCCGAACACCTAATTAGCATGTGTCTAATATGATAAATATCGCTAAAATATGGTTAAGTGGTTCAAAACGTCTCTGCAACTATGTACCTCTAAAATCAGAATCAAATATGCATGTTCACCCCTCTAAAATAAGTAGGCAATGTATACGACGTCTAGGCAAACTTTAGGCCTAATACGTATTAAAATCAAACCAATTGTGTTTGCTTGCTTGTGTTAGAACCAATCAGTTCCTTTTGAAAATCTCAAACCTTACTGCTTTTTCACTCCTGTTCTTTACCTCTTTGCAGTTCATTATACTCTACTGTTTTCAAAATACTTATTCAGGGAATCAGGCATTTATTTCCTCTTTACTAAAACTTTATCTGATTCTTGTTCTATTATGCTTTTAAATCACTGGGTTTCAAAGTTATCTCACTCTGCAAAAATCATTCTATTTCTGAATACTTGTTCTATATTCTATGCACTACTTTTTCCTGAAATGATCTATCCAAGTCTTATAAACTACTGGATTCTCACACTTATTTTTGGATCACTGAATTTCAAAAATAAAAATGATTCCCGTTACTCTCTATCCCGTTCACTCCTGACTACTGGTTCTCTGAAGGCTATCTCTCCCTTTACTAGAAAATTTTAAACTGATGTATACTTTTAACTGTTGTCTCTAAACTACTGCATTTCTGGAAAAAATCAATCATCCTTTCAAGTTACTCATTCATGACTGAACCTTTGGCTTTCACTACTAAGTTTTTTTCCAAAATCATATCCTTTTGAAGCTTACTGTTTTAATTTCAAAATTCCCGTTTGAACTCCCATCTTTGAGATTTTAATTGTGTTTGAGACGTGCTGCTTACGTGTCTATGTGGGGAGGGATCTGTGAGCCTTTACTTGCCTTCACTTGTTCCTTTATATGTGCAGTCCTATCTGTTATGTATGTCGCTTAGCATTTTATCCTTTAAACCTAAGGGTTCAGCCTAGTACTCACCTTGTAGGAGTAGTAGTCCTAAATACTCTCCAGGACTTATAGGAATAATCATTCGTGACCAACACACGCGCTTTAAATAACCTTTACGGGGTGGGAAGGGTAGAATAAGGATATGATGACCGGTGCGCTAATACCACGTGTAGCCGCCTCTTTGAGGAAGTGACATACCGGGTATTGCATTGATGTGATCCGTATTACTTTAAACCTAGGATAATCTCCTTAAATATTTTGTAATAATATCAAAAACCTTTTGATAAAATTTATGCTTTTGTGTGAAATCCCCTCTTATCTGAGCCTTACTTGTTTGTTTGTCCAAATTCACAAAACTTCTTGGCTGGGACCCACAGTTGTGGATCTTGAGGGGGGGCCTAACACCTTCCCCTTGAGATAATTTCAATCCCTTACCCGTTCTTTGGTAATGCAAACAGTTCAATGAGTTATCTACTCTAGGTGCCCTAACGCACCACAAAATTCTTAGGTGGCGACTCTTCCTTAAACCTCTTCCTTTAAGGAGTTGTCCAGAATGTCATAAACCCGATCTCTCTGTACCTAACATGTGCGATAGAAAATGGGGGCGCGACAACGGAGAATGGAACATCAACAAACTTCAAGATACCCTTCCTAGCTCGCTAGCTCAACATATTAAGGAGATAGATATTGGGAAACACACTGTACCAGACAATGTATATTGGAATCTCTCACTTGATGGAAGATACTCAAATAAGACCACCAGGCAACTCATCCGGAAAATCAAACCAAAGGAGCATCTGTTGAGCAAGGTATGGCATTCCTCTATTCCTTTTAAAATTTCCTTTATTTCGTGGAGATTATGGTATAGAAAACTACCTTTTGATGATGTGATAATAAACTTTGGAAGAAATATAGTTTCTAGATTTAACTGTTGTGCTAATCCTCAAAATGAATACATTCATCATGTGTTCATGGAAGGATATATCTGGAAACTAATAGGATCTCCATTAGGAATTATACATCATCAAAGGGCAGTTAGATATACCTTTAACAAGGGGTGGCAGGTTAAGGAGAGAAATCCAGTTCACAAGTTGATACTTTAAATCTCCCCCATCATCATCTGCTGGATAATCTGGAAAGAGAGGTGCTCCTGCAAATATGGCAATCAAAAGAAGTTCAACTTAATTAGAATGGAACATCAAATCCTCTGGATCATCGAAGCTGCGATTGCTAAGCCATTTCCTGCTTGCAAGCTCTTTATGCCATGGAACAACTTCTGCGACACAACTCTAAAGTTGCACCCTATTCCTAAATCTATTGTGGTCAAATGGAATAACTCAGAGTAAGGCTATTTTAAATTGAATACGGACGGCAGCTTCATTAAGGAAAATGGGAAAGCCCAGATATGAGGCATTCTTAGGGACGACAAGGGTGACTTAATCATGGCCTTCTCTGTTACAACCCAGGGATGCAGTAACAATTATATAGAAGCTCAAGCTTCTTGGTTTGGTTGCAACTGGTGCATTCAAAATAGGTACAAAGGATTCACCTTGGAGCTGGATTCTCTGATCGTGGCTAATATGCTCGAAGACAACTCAACAAACAACTATAAAATGAACAAAATTATAGAAAGCACTTGCCAGATGATCCAAGATGCTGACGTGATTGTGGGGCACTGCTTTAGAGAGGAGAATCAAGTAGCGGACTACCTAGCTAAGCCCGCTACTACTACTACTACAGCAGAGTCGTACTTCTTCACGTTCCTTCAACTCCCTAAAGGTGCCAAAGGCCCTTTTCAGTTAGACAAGAACCAGATTCCAAGTATTAGAACCAAATTTGATAAGTCTAATTTTTTTGTGAGTTAAGATGTGTTTTGCTTGGGTCTGGGATGTATATATTTCTCCCAACAC